>CATIWF010137477.1:0-21895 GCA_949630135.1 Balakata baccata
TGTTCATTAGCTTATAACTTTTTCTATACTAGCCCAATTTGTATGATTCTTATTTCTAATTAAATCTAACATGTAGGGCTACCACATATCTAAAGTTCATAACAATTGGACCCTTGTGGAATATTTTATGTAATTTATAAACATATTTTGTTCTCTACCCTATTTTTGACCATAGGCAGTTTTGAGCCACCAATTTTACTTCTTCATATCTTACAACGTGTAAGTCATATTTTAATGAAACTTAGTATATAATAGATATGTCCAAATGAAACATTTTTCATGTTGACAACTTTCATCCATTCTGCTTCTAAAGTCCTCATATGGTAAGGTAATTGTGACTGGTCAGAAACAGGGCTAGCATCCGGACCAGTCTGAACTTTGAAGGCTATAACTCACAACATACATAACATATTGAGGTGAAATTTATGCCAAAAGTTAGCTAAGACATGTACCTATAAATGGAATGTTTTGACCATTTACATATTATGTCTATAAGGAGCTCAAAATTGACAAACAATTGACTGGACCTAACCAGGACACTAAGTAGGCAGCTCAAATACAGAACAGGCATGACTCTTTTGCCTATAGCTCAACATCTGCCCATTATCTGGTCCTGAAATTTGGTATGCAATAGATAACACATATATCTACAACTTTTATATTTTGATCTTCCTCTAATACCGAATCTATCATATAGAAACAGAATCAAAACAGAAAGTAATTCAGCTAGGTTCCTTAATGGAACCAGTTCCAGTCCGATGCCAATATCATTCCATAGACACCAAATCATGTACAACCATTTATATAGCCTTAAACCTAAGACATAAAACTACAAGTTTCATTTTGACACATTTCTAAAATCAGTCTCTATGGTTATGAAAATCGAGTTACAAAACACTGCTTGTGACAAACTCTAATCAGTTATAGTGAACACTTAAACAAGAAGAGATGATTACTTACCAATTCCAAACTAATTAAGGCTGAATTTCTTGCAACAATTGAGTGAAAGAAGGAACAAAAATTTGGCTGATATGGTCTAAGAGAAGAAGGGTAGAAATGGAACAAAGCAATTGTGAAAGAGGGAGATAAGGCTGGCAGAATTTTGAGCCAAAAGTAGCCGACTCAACTTTTTTTTCTTTTTTTTTTAATTTTTTGATATTTAAATAATTTTAAATAATAATTAATTAAATTTATTATTATTATTATTATTATTATTATTATTATTTTCTCTATATATTTACATGTACTTAGTGCCAAAATATTATCTAGTCAAATTATCCAATTAAAATAATTTAACTATGCCAAATTTCATTTATTTCAATATCTATCATTTTATTTAATTTCATTTTTAATATCTTGTGTCCTTAGTTAAATTATAACTAGACACGTACAACTTGCTCCTATTGCGATGAACCGACTCGTGGCAAGTTTATCTCGTGTGTACATCTAGCTAAAAATCCCATGCATGCATGTGTTTCATGTGAATGACATTTATAAAATGTACATGTTCAAATGAAATGTATGTGATAATGCATGTTGGAAAATCGAGGATGTTACATTACGTGTATTTATGGAATGCTTGTAGTAGCAAGGTTAGTTTGGGTTTTTGAATTTTTGTTGCTTCTATAATGTTTATTTGTTTCCGTCTATGATTATGTTAAACTTTTGCAATTTTACTCATTTTTTATTTTATGCAAGTATGTGACAAAATTGTGTGATTTTGGGATTGATGATAGTGTATGTTCAGTGGGATGGGCTCAGTATGGGATGCATTTAGCTATTGGAACTAGCAATGGAAAAGTGCAGGTCAGTAATCATTCTAGTGTTCTTTATACAAGTATTTGAACTTTAGGCAATATATCTTAGTTGTAATGTTTCTCTGGATCCATATAAGAGGAAAATGTCCTTTGGAAAAAGAATGGCAACGTCAAGCCTAAAAGAGGGAAACAAAAACCAACTTTAGTATAAGGAAAGACATATTTTGAGTTATTTCATGCTAACAAATTGGCAGACTTTTCAAGACTTTTCAACTTGATAGGAAAGCTGGAAAGGTCATGTTGTTGAACTAGTGGACAAGTTAGTGTTTTCTTATAACATTTGGCTTCCCTTGCTTGTACCTAGTCATCCACATTTGTTATAAGTCTAAAATGTCCTTAATTACATTTTCAAGTTTTTTTAATTGTTATTTTGGCATCTTGGAGTGCCACAGCATGCAGTATTTAATTGCAATCTTAGAAGAGTGCAAGTGTGGGTCATTGCAATTGATAACCAGTTACACTTTTGGCTTGTGGAAGGAAGCTTAGAGGCAACTGAGTTGGCCTTTTATAAGCTTATTTCTATAAATCAAGACAGTAGTTGGTGTATAGGAACTTTGATTTGATAATTTTGTTGCATTTACTGAAGTAAGATTTCCTTTGAAATATTAGGATTCAAGTCATTGCCCAAGAATTTGAAAGGGAGACCTATATATTACTTGGGCCTTTTTGAGAAACTATTATTTCAATGAAAAGGACATTATTTCTTATTAAGCTCCAGTTCACTTTTTTCTATGATTTTGGAAGGTTATAAGGCTCTTCGCTACTAAGTTGGTTTGGGTATATCAAGGAGACGTGTTATACTAATTTCACAATCTTATAAAACACTTTCTACTAGCATTCTAATTTGATTTTGGCATAATATTATTTCACTAATAATTGAAATTATCTTGTGTATACATTTGGGAGGCATCTTGCTGTATGAGAGTAAGGACCATGAAGGGCCACCGATTATAGGTTGGGGCCTTAGCCTAGAGTTCATCTCAATATGATTTATATGCTCAGGAAGACTTCATGTGCAAACTCTCTGGACACAAGTCAGAGGTTTGACTCCTAGATATTATCAGCTTGATTAAACTACTTAGTCAATCAATTTTATTATTTTTTTAAATTATTATTTTGTCCTTCACTTAGGATCTTTATTTTGCTACTGTATGCCTCTTTGATTTCACTCGGCCAATTATCGTTGTTATCTTTTGTTAGAAACTATATGTGCTTGTTTATTATTCTGGAATTGGGACATAATTATTGTTGGCCTAATATTAACTACTTGTGATTAGGTTTGGGGAATGAAGTGATTTTATGATAATCGAGAGTTGACATCTAGAGGAAATGATAATAGAGTAAGTAATGATGACTTTAGCATTTTTATATTGCATTGTTATTATGGCTACACAATAACTCTTTCTCTTTTTTTTTTTTGCATTGAATACTGAATCTTCTTATGGACATGCATTTTTTGTTTGGAATCAACATGCAACTCAACCTGTGTTAAAATACTGTGAGCATACGCATGCTGTAAAAGTAATTTCTTGGTCACCCCATCTTCATGGACTGCTAGCATCTAGGGGTGGGACTTCTGACAGGTGTATAAGGTTTTGGAATACCACCACTGCATCTAAGTTGTACGGATACTGGCAGTCAGTTGAATGACTAAAGCATTTCAAGTAATTTTGTCATGAACCTTTTAGTTTGTGCTAGTAAATTCATGCTGCTAATCTCAAACAAGTTTGAGACAAGTATTTTTTTTTTTTCAATTATACCTCTAGTTGTTAAGTTCTAATTGGAGCAAACTAAAAGTTATTGAACAATGAAACAATAAATTATGCCATATGCATAATCAAATATCCTAGGCTTAAGTTGAGCTCTAGAGAAAAAAATGGGCAATTTCACTACCTTTATGTGCAGTAAATTTTGTAATGGCCAACCATGCTTTTTATTGCTTATTAGAAGAAGATAAGAAATATAAAAAGAAGAGAGGCGGAGGGTAACCTAACATATTATCGTCTAGTTATTTTTACCTATGACATGACACATTTTCAAAAGTCTACCATGATAAACAATTTTGCATATTCCATACAATGAAACATAATTTCAGCCTTACATTCTTAGTAGTTAAAAAAAAAAGTTTTATATGTTTGTATTTATATTTGTATTTTCACATGTTTAGAAGGTTTATTTTGGTTTATATATGATATCACACATGTTTCCGAAAACTTCTTTTTAATTTGTATTTTAATAATAAGTACCTATTCTACAAAAAGTAAAAGAAAGAAAAAAGAAGCGACTGTGAAATGATAGGTACATGTTGAGAAAGGAAATTGTGGAAAAGATATGTACATGTAACATGGCCTGTAAGTTATGGTGCAAAAATTTAGCTAAAGTTAAGAAAAAGACATCATTGAAGTTATGATGGTTCTTGAATATTTCACTACTTTGCACTTTTTCCCTTTACTCATAAAGTTTATGCAACTGGTTTTGCAAATTAACATGCAATCACCTTCTGCTGCCTGTTTTCCTTTTCATTTTTTTTATTAGACTTCTATTAGATATGAGGTATTTGATTGAGACACCCAACTCTATTTCTCTTGTATGTGTTGAGGGACTTGAAACTTTTGAAATTTGTATTTGTTGATTTGTCACCAATTATGTGTGAATTCTAGGTTATGCTAAGTGATTAACATTTTACTTTTGGCAAATATCTTTGAAGTTATTAGCTGGGCCATATCAAGAGTTAATGTAGATAAGTTAGCTATTTTACTTGGATGCAAAGAAGAATTTTTGATTGAAGAAATCATAGACACAACTCGGATGCAAACAACAAAATTTGACTGAAGAGATCATAGGCACAACATAAGTTGTTGAAATTGTCATCTTGATGAGAGAAACTACATATAGTGACTTAATAGAGGTATGGAACATATAATTCTATTTCATTAATGTTGGGATAACTCTTATATTATTGTTGCACATAATAGTCCATATGATATGCTTTTGTGCCATTTATTCTGTGAAAAATGGATATAGAGCATGTCATGGAAGGAAAATTGATGCTTACTCATTGCTATTTGTTGTATAATATATATGTTGAATGATGCCATTTTTTTCTTTTCTTTACTTGTGCTAGTGTCTATTGCTTTCCTTTTGACTTGTCCATTTTTTTTTTTTGCAAAATCTGCAAGTAATCTTCAAAAAAGTTTCAAGAATTCATTATTTGAGCTCTCATCACATCATTGAGGAAACTTTTATTATTCATGCATTTATTTCTCATGCAAAGAATAGGGAACAAGTATGTACTATAGCGTTTTATTAGAACACTATACATACAGTAAATTAATTCTATTTTGTGAAGCCAATTTTTACTAATGTATTGATTACATAATTTATAACATGAATGGAGATTATGTCCAATTAATAGAAAGAAAACTATTGATATTTGATTTTCCAATTTAAAGGCATTGTTATTCAAATGCATGATTTGATGATTATGCTTGTAGGTATTGACTGGCATCCTAATTTACGCATGGAACAAAAAATTTGTAATTATATTGCAAAAAATTAACCAAATAAATCTGTTTTGAGGAAAAGAGACACATTTGAACTACTCATATGTGTTTCCTTCTTATAGGTTTGTTCTAAACAAACCTATTTGAAAAAAAAAAAAGACAGGAAATATCCTTTTTTATACTAGTGAAAGTTTGTTATGGAGAAAGTATTTTAAGGGAAAGTTAAAAAAACCTACCTATAGTTTCACGCTTTCACAATTTGAAGTAAGAGTTTTTTTTGGGACAAAAAGAGTCTTATGATTTGTACCATTAGTAAATTTAAGTTTTTTGACCATAATAATGTTGAAAAATGTTGAGCAAGTGTTGATGTAACAAAATAGATTTCTACTCAGCATACTTGAAATTGCAAAAACGTTACACATCAACACCAACTCAGTGTTTTCTAACATTATTATATATGACAAAAAAAACTTAATTACTAACGACACAAATCACAAGACTTTTTTTTGTCCGAAAAAAAATTCGTACTTAAAATGGTAACAGCGTGAAACTACAGGTAGATTTTTTGAAGTTTTCCTTTTATTTTATCACTTGTAAGGTTAGTTTTCAAATAATTTAATCTTTTTTCTTTTTTCAATATTTTTCGATTATTTCAGTTATGAAAGTTAATTAGATTTTATACTATTATTGGTATTCAAATATCTTAAATTGAGATTACATATTATTTAATGTTTGGGTGATTTCATATATTTATAGTATTAATATTCATTAGTATTTGAATTGTGAGTATTTGAAAGGATTGATATTTAATTTTTAATTTGATTTATTTTCTCAAATTTAGTTATATATTTACCTCAATATTGTATATAATAACTTATTGAAGTCATTTTTTACTATAGAATTTATAAGATATGATTTTTTTGGTATAGTTTGCAAACGTAGGGTATTAAGCTCAAAAAATCTTTGTCATGAATATTTCATGGCAAGTATATCAATTGAGCAAATCTCAATTAATTTTTTTAATGTTCAAAAATCTTATATTGCTTACTAATATAATTCATTACATAGTGAGGTGTCTTTATATAATTTTTAACTTATTATCTATTAAATTAAGTTTGTTCCCAACGAAAAAGAATTTTAGATATGTCTTTCCTTGGGAATAGATTGCATTGATCATTCATCACTAACAATGTATCCTCAAATTATATAAAAATCCATCTAGTTTACCCAAAAAAAAAAGACAAATGTTGAAGATTGAATTTTTAACAAACTATGTTTTAATAAAAATAAAAGATTAATTACCCCAAAATGCTTATCCTTTTTACTCTTTAACAATTATGGCACCAACAAAAAAAATTTTGCTATAAAACTCCTAAACTACATTTTTTTTTTTGCAAGATTGGCTTCCAATGAAGAAATGCAATAGTTATGTGTAGATGTGGAGCCGGAAATCCTACATGGCAAAATGTTAAAAAAATAATTTAAAAGGTAAAAAAAAATTGCCACCTCAACAAGGAAACAGTGCGTTTTCCATCTTTTAAAATTCAAAAAAAAAAACCTAATTACATTATCTCTTTCTGCTTTCTCACTGTCACCGTGCTTTTATTTCTTTCTCTTGCTTTCATTGTCTACACTTTGATTTCAAGTCTACTTTCCATGTGTTGTTTCCACACTAATTTTCACTTTGAATCGGATTAAGCTAAGCTAATCACTACTCTTAAGTACACCTACATACTTTTTTTTGTCTTTTATTCACTCCTTTTTGCTCTATTTCAAAATCTCTAAGCAGAACTGGAGTTTTTAAGTTGGAGTGTTTCTTGGGTATTTTTTGTGTGTTTAGATATAGGATTTTGAAATGCAGATTAGTTAGCGATTTTTCAAGGTGTTAAGGCAGATCAAAAAATTGCCAACGATTTGATGAAATCTACTGTATTTAGTGCTAGAGCTTTTCACATTTCATGGAGGCATTGTACATGTTCGATTCTTAGGTCTAATAGCAAGCTTAGATTCGTAGGCAAGGTTTTCTCCTTATTATTGTTCATTTTTTGTGGGGGTCAATTTTACTATGATAGTGTGTTTTATGTTCGGTTTCTTCTGGTTTGATTTTATCTTGAAAATTAAGGTTTTGGTCTTGTGAGAAATGTTTTGATTTCTATCTTCATTTGGATTATAGAATCTTTCCGGAAAATTACACAATCTAGCACCCTACCAGTGATTATTGGATTTCAGAGGATTTAGTTAGTTTATTTTCTCAGGAAACAAACAACTATTAGGGGTTAAGCATAGGGGATGAGGTGTAAAAAGCATCGTTTCCTTGCTGATGTGGCAATTTTTTGTACATTTTAATTTATTTTTTTAATGATTTTCCATGTAGGATTTCTAGCTCCACATCTGCACACAACCACCGAATTTTTTCATTGGAAGCCAATTAAAAAAGAAATAGTTCAATAGTTTTAAGGCAAAATTTTATAGTTGGTATTAAAATTGTTAAAGTGAAAAATTTGGGTATTTTGGTGTAATTAATCCAAAAATAGATTGCTATTATATGGTTAATTTGTTGGTGCATATATTGATGTAGTTTGTAGTTTGATACCAATAATTGCTTATATTGATGAGATTATTTAAAATTCATGATCAAATTTATTTTTGTGTAGTCTAGGACAGTGTGTGTATTAAACTTATTTAAAAAAAAAAAGCATTTAAAGCTGCAGGGGAAGGGAACTCTCGTTGTTGATTTATTTGTTCTTATTCTTCTAATTTTTAAGAACAATGGGTTAACATATGGTAGGGTTATGAGTTTAACATGACTTTTTTTTGTGTGATTTTACTAGCTAGAATTTGTATACAATAATTTTTATATGATAAAAAAGATTTATTACTAATATTTATGTTTTTTAAACCTAATATTTAGCTATATATATGGTTTTTAGAACTTAATATTTTTAATATTTATGTTGTTATTATAACATCCTTAAGCAAATCCCATATCGACAAAATATGAGAGATATTAAGTCGAATGCAAGAATTCAAACCTAGAGAAGTACTAACTAGCTTAACATGTTAGCTTCCAATCTCACATTAGAAAAGAATAAAAAAAAAGTGGAGAAATTTATAAATCTATGCACTAATTACTAATAATAACACAATTTAACCATTTTAGGCTGCATGCTTTGACTATTTGCATGTTGTTAATGCTTAGCTGGGCATGAACTGTTGGTATCAGAGTCACTCTGAGTGGAATTTTGGATGATGGTTAGAAAAACTTCAGCGAAGACGTTGAGTCCCATATAAAGGATGAATTGTAACATTTCTAGTCAAATTTTATATTAACAAAATATGAAAGGAATTCTAGCCGAATATAATGACTTAAACCTGGATATGGCCTAACTTGATATGTTAGCATCCAATCACAAATCGAAAATGAATGAGAAAGAAAGAGATATATTATAAGCATATGCATCAATTACTAGCAAATATATGAGCTAACCATTTTAAGTTGCACGTTTTGATTATTTACAGGTTTTTACATGACAGTAAAAAATAAACTATTACAGTTATAGATGAAATTATTTAAATTATTACAAAACTCTTTTTCGTAAAAAAAAAATCGCTTAACTATGTTTTTATTTCACTAAAGTCACTTTTATCCAATTTTCTGATTTAGGTAACCATAATGCTAACGTGACGGCTGATATATTACCGGAAGTCTGATGTGGCAGTTGATGTGTCATCAGAAATTAGCTTAGAGTGACTTTAGTGAAATGAAAATATAATTTAATGATTTTTTTTGGACGAAAAAATATTTTGCAAAGTTTAAGTGACTACAGATAAAATTAACTGGCTAGGAGTGGCTTCACTTCTAATCCATTTTGCCATTTGTATCATGGGGGAAGTCAAGATAGTGGATCATTGATGTAAACTCAAAGTTTAACCCGGAAGTGCACGAGCCAATCGTATAATGGTAAGTGTCCTTTTGAAGTCGATCTCACAAGACATCATTAGCTTAAATTTCTATTTACTCTAATTACCAACGATCACAAAATGCAACCTAAACATTCTAACACATTTGATTTGATTTTGATTAAGGAAAAAATTAATATAAATTAAATTGCAAATAAGATTAATGAATAAATTTAATGGATTAAACATGTGTTCAATTTCGCTCCTCGAATTCCGTATTTCCCTCTCAAGCATTAGGTTCACAAAATTATTATTTCCTAGCAATCACCTTATGCATTAGCTAATCAAACCAATGAATTTACTAACATCCAATCCAATTTTTAGGTTAGATTAAAGATGATGTGTCTGATAATCAAATCTTAACATTTTCATTCATAATTCAATCATTGGTGGCCAATCAATCATTAAACTAGAAATTAATAAGGCATAATTGAATTGCAATGGGAATAATAATTCATTAAATAAAATAAGGGAGTTCATACAAAATTGGGATTGCTAACCTAGCACCCAAAATGAATTTAGCCTAACATGAATACTAAACTAATCAATCTAATATTCATTGTCAAACTAAAAATTGCAGTAGAAATTAAGAAGAAGAAAGAGTATAATGCTCCCTTAAACCAACAAAATCTGGAATTTTGAGGATGATGGTCTACAATCCTTCAACCCTAAATCAAATCAATCTTCAAGAGTAGAAATATCCCTCTTCTTTCAATAAGTTTGCTGGAATGTCAGGTTGCACGCAAAGGAGTCTCTTGTATGTGTAAAAGAATTGAAGAAAAGAAAGAGAAGATGCAAATTTACAAGAGTGGCTCAATCTGCTGGAATAAGCTCCACACGCCAGAAGTTCCTTGTGTGTGCAGATGGAAAGAATAGAAGAAGAGTTTAAGAAATCCCTCTATGATCGCCAACCCTAATCCTAGAAAAAGAGATGAAACAAATAGTTAATTTGAGTCCTAAACTAAGTTTAACTCCTAAAATATGTTATTTCCCTTTTATAGGAGTGAAAAACCTTTAAAAAATTGGTAAAAGTTGAATTTGGACAGCTGGACATGATTCTGCAGCGTTTAAGGCGTCACGGGCATGATAGGTGTCACAAGGTCATGACGGATTCAAGTTGTCTTATCCTGCCTAGTCATCACGAGGTCGTGATGGTTATCATGACCGTGATAGTAGCTTGTTATCCTCTATTTGTCACGAGGTTGTGTTGAGCTTCTCTCATACAAATCATGTTTTCTTGCTTCTTCAACAATCTATTGGTCTCTATTGCCAAACAAAACATCTCTTCAACTCAATTCAACCTTAAAACATGCTCTCCTTGCTCCTTAATACATCTAAGCAATTAAAAATACGTATAAAACTATAACAAATATAGACACATCAAGCTACCTCACACTTAGACATTGCTTGTCCCCAAGTAATTCCTAACAATGGAAAGCTAAAACACACACATAAAAAGAAATAACACACAAACAATTAACTCTATTACCCAATTTTAAGTTCAACTATCCTAAGCTTCACTAATGCATCCATTATGCCAAAAATACAATTCCATAACTAACCATGCTAAAAAACAATCCTAATTCCAATCTCATACTTTTATTCAAAAAGGAACTTAATATGATCCATTGCCACTTCTCATACAAAGTAGAAATCAATCTAATTAAGCTAGTTATTTGCACAAATCAAAGGCACATTCATCAACTACCTCACACTTGTCTCCTTATATCTTTCAATTCTCTTAAGTATTTGGGCAATAGTTTCAAGCAAACACTCATTCAAAACATAGCATGCACTTCCATAAGTTTGCACTTTAATATAATTTCCATCACTTAAAATATTATCAAGATGCATATCAAGAGGTCTTTTAATAGGTTGTAATCAGGCTAGAGTAAAGGGGTATGAAAAAGGAGAAAATATGGCGTAATATTCATAAGATTATAGCAAATAAAATAAAGGTCATCAATTTATTTCACTTCTATAGTCATTGAGGTGAGTTCAACATGGTTAGTAATATCACACTTTATATAATTTCACTTTCCTCACATAACTCAATGTATTTTGAAGAAAATTTTTTTTATTAAAGATAAAATACGTCTCTTCAAAATTAGTCTCATCAAAATAAAATATAATATATTAAAAATATGGATAATTGTCAAAAATAAACTGAATTTTTAAGATTGTATTAAAATTAAATTGTACTTTCTATTTTTTCATTTAAATATACAAATTTTAAAAATTTTTATCAATTTGAGAATTCCGAAAAAACTCTGCTGACATGACATAAAATTCCGGCTAGATTATAACGGCAGTGCTAATTAGGAAGCTGAGTCATCTTAAAAATTTTAAAATGTCATGATTTTTATTTTTTCTAAAATTTTAAAATCTAAATCTCTCTTTCAATTTGAAAAATAATACATGAAGTTGTCGTACTTAGAAGTTATCTAGTCAGCAAAACAAGGAGAAACAAAAATTTTACTGTAAGTAGAGTTTTGCTAGAAAGATTTAGGTTTTAAAATTTTAGGAAAAACAAAAACGATAACGTTTTAAAATTTCTAATGTTTTAGATTTTATACCGTAGAGTTTTACCGGAATTCTCAAATTGATAAATTTTTAAAAGTTTGTATATTTAAATAAAAAAAAGAAAGTGCAATTTAATTTTGATACAATCTTAAAATTTCAATTTATTTTTTGCAAGTATCCATATTTTTAATATATTATATTTTATTTTGAAGAGACTAATTTTGAAGAGATGTGTTTTATCTTTAATAAAAAAAATTTTGGAAAAAGATGTATTTTATTTTGAAGGGTTAATTTTGTCATTTTATAAGAAAAAGCTCCAGTTATTTCAAAAAAACTTTAAATCGGAGCTTTTTTAAACAATAGCTGTTTGAACTTTCTAACAGCTACTAGTTGTAGTTACCAAATACTTTTAATCAGCTGTTGATAGTCAAAAAATTATCAGCTATTTTCAACAGCTGAACCAAATGCCTCATTTGCCAGTTATATAATGCATCTAGAGATCTACTCATTTGTTTTGTAAATCTGATTTTGTTTCTGTCTATGGAAGCCCGCATGGATGTAATTGAAGACCAAGCGGATATTATGGATGTTTGTACGGACATCAGTTCTGAATAATAAGTTTAATTCTCATTCTCTTGACTTTTTTCTACTATTTTGTAATTCTATTTATGGCTTTTTAAAATTATATGCAAATTCCCCATTTTGGATATGTAATTTATTAAATAATTTAGACTTTCAATGGTTATATCACTTTTTTCCTTGTCTTTCCCTTTTATTTTATTTTGCTTTATTTTATTTATATTTTATGGATGTAAATATTATATGCTTGATGTGAATATTTAAATTTAATTGTGTGGTAGAATAATAATAGGCAAAGAATAATAAAAATAAAAGAATAATTGTTGCAAATAAAGAGTAAATAAAAAACTGTTTCAAACTCTATTTAGATTTCATATTAGTTGCGATTATTTTCTGCAAATTATATCCTAGACTTCGGTATAGAATACATTATGGACTAGGGTCCAATTGGTACATGTAAATAGTGGTGGTAATATTGTAAATATAAATGTTCATTAGTTTATTAAAAATTGTTCATTATGAATAAAGTAAATGTTTATTGGTTTATTAAAAAAGGTTCATTGCGAATAAACTAAAAGTTTATTAGTTTATTAGAAATGTTCATTAATTCATTAAGAAATGTTTATTATGAATAAAGTAAATGTTTATTAGTTCATTACGAATAAAAAAACTAAAGGTTCATTACGAATAAACCAAATGTTTATTAAATTATTAGTAAAAATTTATTAGTTTATCAGTAAATATTTTTTTATTTCTTTATATATTTAATTTGATGGACAAAAATAGATATTTATTAATAAACTAATGAATTTTTATTTTATTCGTAACGAATCTTCAGTTTTATAACTATGAACATTTCTTAATAAATTAATGAATATTTAATTTATTCGTGGTGAACCTCTTTCATTAAATTAATAAATTGTTACTTTATTCGTAATGAACCTTTAGTTTTATAATAAATGAATGTTTATTAATAAACTAATAAACATTTACTTTATTTGTAATGAACATTTAGTTTTATAACAAATTACGCTTTATAAATTAACTAATAAACGTTTACTTTATTCATAATGAACTTTTGTTTATAATAAACGAACATTTCTTAATAGACTAATAAACCTTTTACCTGATAATAGATGATAAATATTTACAAAAATGTCACCGAATTTTGATAACTGTATAAATTTAATTTTTTTACAAAATTGTCACCGCCTCTCATATGTGTGATGTGCTTTGGTTCATAATACCACAGACCGGGGTCCATGATATAACAACTCATTATTTTTTTGTCTAATTGAATGACGACTTCCATCCAAACTGGCTAGTTGCTGCTACACCTTAAGAGATTGCTAGTTTTTTCAGAAGGCATCTTCAAGATTGCAAAATCCTTTAAAAATGAATTAGAAAAAAAAAAGAAAAAATCAATCTTATTAATTTATCCACAGAAAAAGCTAAAGCAACAATCCAATAATAAAGAAATAATTACAAATGAGGGTCAATTTTACTAATTATAAATTGTGACAATCCAATTTTTCAAAAATTATTTTAGTTTTAAAATAAAAAATGAGGTAATTTTATATTACAAATAATTTTTGAGATACTGAATTGTTAAAATTAACATAGTTGATGCACTATCAGTAAAATTCACCCCTATAAATGAACAATAAAAGCATTTAAAATTTGCAAAGAAGAATAGCAAAGCAACCATCTTGACCTACAAAGTATAAACATAAATAATTTACAAAAAAAACATAGAAAATAAAAGAGAAGAACTTGAAACAATTAAAACTCATGAATATCAAGAAATCAGAAAGAGAGATCAAGCACAAACTAAATTTAAAGAACTTCACTAGTACGAAAAAAAAGTTATATGTGTCGGTTGTTTTGGATATTATGTGTTGGTTAAAAGGTGGATGACTATAAAGCAGACGCATATGAGTTAAATTTTACACATCGGTCAAAGTAATAAACACGTATAATCTAGTTTTATGCATCGGTTTTTTCGTGACAGCTTTAGCAGTCTTCAATTTTTCTTATAAAAAATAGAGTATAAGCATTGGCTAAAAGTTATTGACCAACGTATATGACTAAAATAGGCATTAATCAATAGTTTTTAGCCAATGCCTATTGTTCTTTTTTTTTTTTTTTAATACGATGTATATTATGCAACACTAGAATGCTATTATTCATCACCTGCTTCTATATATATTGCAAGCTACAATAGACATAATATCCACACAAGCCACAAGTATTCAACAATCAATAATTCACATGCTAATATTCAGAAGACAATAAGCCAACAAAAGCCACAAGACAAGAATTCAAACTAAAACAAAATGCAATAAAACAATTCAGGACAACAATTAATACACAAGTTCTTTAAAATTAGCCCCAAATTGCATTTCTAATTAATATGATATCTTACAAAAGTAAATTAAAAAAATTACATATACTCTCTTATAAAATAGTTGGATTACAAATGTTGAATTTCACCTATTTTTTTAGGAAAAGTACAACAAAAAATCCGAACTTTGTAATTTTTTTACAGTTATATCAATTCTTAGAAACATTATAGTTAAATTATATGAATTTCCACTATCGTTACAAACTTAGCATCGATACTGTGAAATTACACTTCAAATTTAACTGAAGTTGACGTGAATTGCCTAATCAAACTCAGTATATGACATGTCAAAATGAGGTGGCAATTTAGATCAGCGAGTTAGGTTTGGAGTGTGATTTTGCAATACTGATGTTAGATTTGTTACGATAACGAAAGTTCATATAATTTAATTAGAATGTTTGAAGAATTGGATATAACTGTGAAAAATTTCGAAGTTCAGAATTTTTTGTGATATTAGCCTTTTTATTTTGGAAATTTTACAAAAATAACAAAAATAGGTAAATATTTACAAAAATCAGCTCCTCAAAGTTTTTCTGAAAATTTGAACGCATTAAAGTTTTTTCCAAATATGTCAAAATCGCCAAAAAAAAAATTTTCAAAAATATTGGAAATAAATGTTTACCTAAGGTTTACTCAATGCTTACCACAAAATTAATGAAAATTGAAATTACAAAAGATTTATTTAAATTATACACAGTATTTACCAAATATTTACTAGAAAATTAATGAAAGTTAAAGTTACATATGATTAATTCAATATTTACTAAGGTTTATATATTCAAGAATTCCCAAGATTTACCACAAAATTAATGAAAATTGAAGTTACAAAATGTTTATAAAATATTTACTTAAATTATACCCAAAAATTACTTAGTGTTTACCAAAACATTAATAAAAGTTAAAGTTATACAAGATTCACTCAAAAGTTACTAAGGTTTATCCGAGTTTTATCCAAGGTTTATCACAAAATTAATGAAAATTAAAATTACAAAAGATTTATCAAAGATTTACTTAAGATTTACTCAAGTTATACGCAAGATTTACTTAATGTTTATAGGAAAAATAATCAAAGTTGAAGTTACGTAAGATTTATTCAAGATTTACCCAATATTTACCTCAGATTTACCCTACATTAAGTTAATCTCTCAATTAAAAATTATCAAAGATCTACCCTAGGTTTATCAAAGCAAATAACTTTAATTGAGTTAATTAAATACAAGTTTAGATTTTTTTTTTTGTAATTAAAGTTTGTCAAAGGTTTACTTTGGTAATTAAGTTAATTAAATTCAAGTTTACATATTTTTTTGCTAATTAAGTTAATTAAATAATGATTAAAAATAAATAAATGCATGCGTAAAGACAAATGGTGACCATACAAATTAATGAAATTCTTAATCTATATTTAAAATTTAAAAAATGATCATTTTGGTTGTTTCACAAACTCTAACTTGAGTTATAATGGAGTTTTACTAGCTCACTCCGAACTAGGAGTTTTTTCCATTAGGCTAACACAACACCAAAATTTTATTGTATTTTATGAACAACACAAAACTAATTTCTTGTGTTTTGGCTCACACAGCCCTTACACAATTAACTCAAATGTTTAAGGTCAACACTTGAACCTTATACAAAGTAGCTCAAATACAATGAGATTGATAAATTAATATGTAAACGTTTTAGCACTTAAGAGTTGGTAAGGTATCTTAAATGGTTTTTTGGAGAGGTATTTATACATTTCACCCACCAATTAGCTGTTACATTAGGTGCCATAACTCTTCCTAACGTTCTCTTACACAAGTATTAAATGCTAATTGTAGAACGAGGTTCGCTTCGTGAAGTTTGGCTCGGGATTGTGAACTTTAGTTGTTCACTAGATATTGATACGTGTTTCACCTTGATTGTTTTCCACTCCAATGGCTATAGTAGGTCAAAATTTATGGTCCATCCACAATTTTTGCAGTCGAAAACTACCTTTCCTGTTCTGACTCGTAGGCTTCAACCAAATCGTGAAAGTTGACTCTATCTTTAAGGGTTCTAGCATCGAATGACTCATGGTCATAAGGTAGAACTCAAGGTCGTGAACTGTGAATGTTCATGAACTTGTTGTGGAGACTTGGAACACGTGAAATTATGTGATTGAGGTGGCTTCCAATGGTTATTTGCTTTTGAACTTTACAGGCATGAAAATGCTTCGCTGTTGTGAAACCTCACTATGCAGCATGGTTTGTGGTGGCAAATTTGCTTGTGAACCCAACTGGACCTCAAGGGGTTTTCCTTGTAGAAAACTTATGGGTGCGAGACTTAGCTTTGTAGTTGCGAACTGCTTTGCAATTCCTTCACCACAGGTACAAATTGCTCGTCTTTAACTTTGTTTGATTTGTTTACGAAGTGTTTGAAGACCTATGCACTTGAAATGTGTTGTACTAACAAAACAATACTTAAAGAAGTCATTAGTAACAATTAACTTAATTATCAAGATCAAAACAGAGATCAATCACACTAAGGTCAACAATTTCCCTCTTTTTGATTAAGGCAATCAAACTAAGCAAAAATATAAAGATGGAAGTGCAGAAATAAAATTAAGCACTAAATACAAGTACATCAAGTTTCAAGTCATAATATGTAAGATAACATGTTGAACAAATAAGCCAAACACAATATAAAAAAATCAACATATTTTAACCACTAGTACAAAAAATATTTTAGGTGGAAATTATATGTTGCTATTTCAAAAAGAACAACATATAGAAAATATGGTGATAATTTTGTAACAATATATACGCCGCTTTTTTTTAAGAAAGACTTACAAAGTTTACGCTGCTGCTATTTTTAAAAAACAAAAATGAAAAACTAAAGCTTTATGCAACTGCTATTTATTTTTAGTAGACGTGAAAGGAACATATAGTTATTTGTGGCTACTTTTAATATATAGCACTCTAGTATGATCTTTTTTTCTTTATTTTACGTTGCTGCTATTTTTGAAAAACAAAAATGAAAAACTAAAGCTTTACACAACTCTATTTATTTTTAGCAGATGTGAAAGGAACATATAGTTATTTGTGGCTACTTTACAGCACTCTAGTATGATCTTTTTTTCTTTCTTTATTTTTTTATTTTTGTAATTAACTAATTATTACTCTTTAATATAAACTAAAATTTTTACTAATTTTCTCCAATCAAATTTATATATTGTATTAATAATTTAATAATTTAAAAAATATAAATTTAAATAATATAATATAAAATAAATAAATAGTATACATCTAAATTTTAGTCAATTAATATATAAGTAAGTATATTATATAAATAGTATATAAAAATAATATATAAAAATATAGATGTAATATTATAAAATAATTTATGCATAAATAATAATAATAATAATAATAATAATAATAATAATAATAATACCCACTAACTAGGGTCTAGTCATTATGCATGAATACATGACACATATGAGGAGTAATTTGGTAATTAAAAGTAAGGATATGAAATACATGTATATATGAGGTAGATTAAGGATATGAAATACATGTATATATGAGGTAGATTTAATATTATAATGAAGGTATAATCGAGCTATATTGGTCGGTTTTGGTTTCGGTTTCAAGAAAGGGACGAAATAAATCAATAATTATGAAAAATTAAAGAGTTATGACCGTGACAAAGGGGTGTCACAGCTGTGACAATCGAAAAAGATGGATAAACATGATTGTGTGAAGTCGGTTGCTACAGTAACTTTTTATGGCCGTGAAAGGTGACTATATAAAGCTTTTTATATGATCTTATCACTATTTTTCATCATCTTTTCCATCCTCAAACCCCAAACCCCTTTCACACACACCTAAGAACATCAAGTGAGTGATTCTTCATGGTTTTTGAGTGATTTAACATCAAAACATCAAACAAAGCAAGATTTGAAGAAATCATCATCTTTGGTGAGATTTTGGAGGAGAGAGAAAGTTGGTGCAAGAGAATCCACGAGTTCCTTACATGATCAAGGGTTGTTTCTACTTTCAAGAGGTAAGGAAATCCAAAAAAGTCATCTTTTTGTTGTGATTATGAAGTTATATGGAAAGATTATATTGGTTAGTATGGAAACCCTTAGAGGAAGATGAAGGGTGGTTGGATTTTGTATGTGTTTATGATTTTTGAAGTTATTGGAAGTGAGGTACTATGATATGGAGTAGAAGTCATGCATTATAACCATAGTTTGGGGAGTATGAGTTAGTTTTATATTTTTCTCATATTACCATAGACTTAGTATTTCATATGTGGTATTATTGTGATAGAGAGACAAAGATAAGAGGGAGAAGATCGACAAGGAGAGTAGATAGCTCCTTAGTTGAGTTTTTGTCAAGCTCCTAATAAAGGTTTGTACATATACGCATTGTTATTTACCCCTTAAATGTGATAATTGCATGTATAAAATGAAATATGCGCTTATATGTTGTTGAACATGTTTATTTTTGAAGCAATAGGATATTGTATAAATTGAAAGCATAACATGGCATGATCAAACGTTAGAAAAGTTAATTAGAGTATTTGAATATGTATAAATATGGCTATAAGTATGAAATAGCAAATGTGTTATAGAGGGTAAGATGCATGTATAAAACATGTGTTGTGAACTTGGTTTTGATCCATTTTGAGAGTTTAATTGAGTTGTGATAACTTATTTATTTTGGTGTCCAATGACCATTAATGAAGTCTATGCATGTGGAAGAAGTGTTTAGAAGTAGAATTTCGACAAATTTGACCATAAACACAAGTTAGGACTTTTCACAACCGGTGTCACAAGCATGCCGAAATTGTCATGACCATGACAACTTTGTTCATAGCTGATGGAAAATAGAGGCAGTAGCCTTTACGACTAGGTGTCACAACTAGCCCAATTTGTCATGGTTGCAATAATACTATTCACAACAATAGTAACCTATATTTTAATGATATTTTAGTGGGTCCGAAACATGCCAAATATGCACAAATGACATAGTATGATGTAAAAACATATAAAAACATATATTTAAGTATAAATTTGATATATGAACATGCATGAATTATAAATAATATGATGGAAGCAAGAATTATGAGATTGAAACAAAGGGTTACTTTGTATAAATCCCATTTCTCCACTCAAGAACTACTTTAGGATAGATGGTGCACAATAAAGGGGGCAAATGATATGTATTGCTATGAGGTATGAGAGGGGAATATGGTTGCTAGCCTTGGACTGGGTGCTCTTATTCCCGATACTCATATTCATTATTATACTCAGTTTTTTGACTTGAAGAGCTCAGATGAGCATACGGGATCAGTGGGTATGTAAAATGTCTTACCCTGGATTGGGAGCACCTACTTTATTACCTTATATAGAGAGTGAGTAAGATGACTAGCCCTGGACTGGGTGTGCCTATTTCACACCCCATATCCGGCCAGTCCAGAAAATGAAGTTTGGACTATATCTATTAAAGTTGCTTATTGAAAAGAAAATAAACATGACAGATATGATTGATGGTAAGAGGTTGATGGCACAAATAATGGTAAAAAGGTTAAGGCATATAATATGAAATGAACACAAATATTGTTTGCATGTGATACATTTCTATAGCTTTCATAAACATGATATATGTTATGCCTTGTTTATATGTTTGCATAGGAAAATCCAAATACCTATATGTACCACTAAACTAGAAATAGCTTATAGTGAGTTTTTCTCACGCAGGTCAATGAACTTGTAGATAACAAAGTTGAAGGAAGAGAAGTCAGCCATAGCCCATATCAAGTGTGGAAATTTGAGACCTAGTTTGTGGGTCTAAATTATCATGTTTTGTATTTTGTACATCTATGCATATGGGTACTGTAGAAACAGCTTGTATATGACACAGTATTAGATATATGTATTTTTGTCCATGTATGAGGCCTTGAGCCAAAATTAAATATTGATATAATGTGAAAAAAACAATATAGATATATGTGAGCCTTTATAGTATGCTTAGTAATTAACCAGTAGATGAAACAAAAATTGGAGAACTTTATTTATATAATGGCATTGTTCTTCTTATCGAGTGAAATAATATGTATAATCCTGTTATATAGGTAGGGGGTCACAAATAAAATAAAAATAAAACAAATAAATTATTAACAGGAGCATTCATGACTGCTTTTATATTTAGCAATTACAAATTTTTTGAGGAATAATTTAAAAATAATATGTTTATATATTATTAAAAATAAATTTTACTCAATTAATTATATAATTAAGTATATTATATAAATATGCAATATATAAATACATAGATGTAATATAGAAATAATTTATATTTAAATAACGATTTAAATAAATAAATGATATTTCATAATAAAATAAATAATTAAAAAAAATAAATTATTAGCAGGAATTTTTGCAACTACTTTTTATATTTAGCAATAGTGAATGCTCTGCGAAATAATTTAAAAATAATATATTTAAATATTATAAATCTGAATTTTAATAAATTAATTATATAAATAATTATATTATATAAGCAATTTATTTAAATAATATATAAATAATTTATCTTTAAATAATAATTTAAATATATAAATATTATTTTATAATAAAATAAATAATTTTAAATATAATTAAAAAATTAAATTTTAGTAGGATTTCTTGCAACCAGTGTTGTTAAAACCGGACCGGACCGGCCGGTTCAACCGGTTTAACCGGGAACCGGCCCTTAGACCGGTCGGTTTTATACCTTTAAACCGAAAATCAATTAGACCGGTCAGAAAATCGTTGAACCGTCCGGTCCAACAGGAAACCGGTCAACCCGGTCAGGGTCTTCCGGTCTGACCGGTTGGAAATTGTAAAGGGTGGCTGCTGGGATTCGAACCTGGGTGAGGGAGGAAAATGCAAAAACCTTTAACCATTGCACCACAAAATTCTTGTGTCAAATACTTAGTAGATATATATATATATATATTAACAATATTTATTTAATTATATCTACTAATTTTTTTAGTAATATATATTTTAGAAATTTTAGCATAACAAAAATGCTATTTTTAATTTATAAACAAATTATATATATAAGTAGTGGTATTTTTTGATATATAAATATTAAAAA
>CATIWF010137503.1:0-35166 GCA_949630135.1 Balakata baccata
AGTGTGCATATCATAGCATACATGATTGATCTTATAGTCGAAGCATATAGGATCAAACTCAAATGAGTCCTCTTTTCTTGTGTCTTTGGACACATAGACTTCGAAAGGGTTATCCCATGTGTCATGGGAATAAATCCTTTCTTGAACTTACCCATGCTAGACCTATTTAGCATCTTGTCTATGTATGTTGACTGAAAGATCAAACAACATTTTAGATCTATCTCTATAGATCTTTATCCCCAAAAGATAGGCTGCATCTGCAAGGTCTTTCCTGGAAAAGTTCTTGGAAAGCCAAACTTAATAGATTGAAGTACTAAGATATTGTTTCCTATAATTAATAAGCAATCCACATATAATATATGAAAAATGATTTCACTGCCACTATATTCTTATATACACAAGCTTCATCCGGATTTTATGAGAAACCAAACTCTTTGATCATCTTATTAAACCAGATGTTCTAGCTCCTGGAAGCTTGCTTCAATTCATAAATAGATCTTTGAAGCTTGTATACCTTTTCACCATCTTTAGATGTGAAACCTTCTAGTTGTGTCATATATACATTCTCAGTAAGGTTTCCATTAAGGACAGTTGTCTTTTCATCCATTTATCATATCTTATAATTATAATGAGCGATGATCCCTATGAGCATCCTTATGGATTTAAGCATAGTTATTGGACTAAACATCTCGTCATAGTCAATTCCTTGTCTTTGACGATAACCATTAGTTACTAGCCTAACTTTATAAGTAACCGTATTACCCTTCATGTCGGTCTTCTTCTTAAAAACTCATTTTCACCCTATAGGCTTTACCCTTTTGAATGGGTACCAAGATCCATACCTGGTTTTCATACATGAAATTCATTTATGATTCCATGGCCTTTGGTCATTTATAAAATTCTGAACTCTTCGGAACTTCTTCATAGTTAGTAGGCTTATCATCCTCTATGAGCGAGATGTCATTCTAATCGCTTATGAGAAATCCATATCTCTAAGGAGCAAGATGTATCCTACTAGATCTACAAAGATCTTATGTATCAAAAGGTGTGGCTATTATTTCATCTCTATGAATAACAGCCACGGGTTCAGGTAGTTGATCTACGTTTGCTAGAGCATCTTGAATTTCTTCAAGTTCAATCTTGCTCCCACTATCTCCTTTAAGAAGAAACTCTTTCTCCAAGAAGGTAACGTGCTTTGAAACAAACATCTTTTGTTCTAAAGGATTTGTATAATTGATAGCCAAATGTTTCTTTATGATATCCTATAAATAGACATTGATCAAATTTAGCTTCAAGCTTATCTGACATTATCCACTTTACATAAACTGGATAACCCCATACTTTCATGTAAGAAAGAATAAGGTCATTGGCTTCATATAAGTTGGACAACCTCATACTTTCATGTAAGAAAGTATAGACTTCTTGCCTTTCCATATCTCATATGGAGTACTATTAACTGTCTTAGAAGAGACTCTATTTAATATATAAATGGTAATCATCAGTGTATAACCCCAAAAGGACTTAGGGAGTTCTACTAAGCTCATCATTGACCTCACCATGTCTAACAAGGTTCGGTTTCTCCTTTTAGCCACACCATTGTGTTATGGCGTGAAGGGATTGGGATAAAATTCCATTATTCCTAAGATAACCTAAAACTCTTGGCTTAAGTATTCACCACCTCAATCGGATCTAAGTGATTTAATACTTTTGCCAAGCTGTTTCTCTACTTCGTATCTGAATTCTTTGAACTTTTCAAATGCATCAGACTTGTATCTCATAAGATACATATACCAAATTATGAATAATCATCGATAAAGGTAATGAAGTAAGGGTAAACACCTTAGGCGTGCACAAACATTAGGCCATATTCATTTGAATGTATTAGGTCCAATAGCCCAGTGGCATGTTCACCCTTTCCACTAAAAGGTGATTTTGTCATCTTATCTAATAAACAAGATTCACATGCGTCATTTAATTCATAATCAAATGACCCTAAGCTACCATCCTTGTATAGCCTAGTCGTGTACCTCTCATTTACATGGCTAATGCGACAATGTCATAAGTAAGATGGTTTTAGTTTATCCATTTTAATTCTTTTATTATTATTATTATTATTATTATTATTATTATTATTATTGAAGATAGAACCAAACATATCAAAAATATAAATTCAGTTGCAAAGAGTTCCAATTCCATAAAGAATATCATTTAACATTATAGAGCAACCATTGCCACTAATAGTTAAAGTAAATCTATTTCTATCTATTTCTATTCAAAGTAGAAACAGAAATAATATTCTTAGTTAAAGTAGGAAAATAAAAGCATTTGTCTAATTCTATTACAAGCCCACTAGGGAGTGTCAATACATAAGTTCCTATAGTTAATGCAACAACTCTTGCTCCATTTCCCACACGCAAGTCTAACTCTCCCTTCTTGAACTGTCTACTGTTCCTTAGGCTCTGCATATCAGTACATATGTGTAAGCCATATCCGGTATCTAAGATCCATATGTTATTACTAGAAACAGTATTAACTTCAATAACGAATATACCTAAAGTATATGGGGCATCTGATGCCTTCTTCTTTAAAGACTCCAAATAGGTCTTACAGTTCCTCTTTCAATAGCCATTTTTGCCATAATAAAATCAAGTTCCTTTTGAAGCAGTCTCTGTGGCCTTCTTCTTGGCCATGCCTCCCTTAGACTTTGTGGACTTCTTCTTCTTGTTCTTTTTCTTTGAACTAGAAGAATCCACTAGCATCACAACCTAACTTTCTCTATTGATATAAGGCTCAGTTGTCTTGAGCATATTGATAAGCTCAGGTATAGTGGATGTAATCTTATTTATCATATAGTTAAGCACAAATTGTGCATATAACTATTCGGGCAAATTGGTTAGAATTAAGTCTATACTTAATTCATAGTCCATCATAAAGCCTAAAGCACCCAACCTTTCAATGTACCCATTCATCTTTAGTATATGTTGCATTGGAGATGTCCTCTTAAGCATCTTTGAGTGGAAAAGAAACTTTGAGTCCTCGAACCTTTTGGATCCCGCTTTCTCATCAAAAAGCTCCCCAAGATGGTATACTATGGTATTGGTATCCATAGCCTCATGCTGCTTCTGAAGCTCCAATGACATAGTAGCAAACATGATATAGCCTGCCAGCTTGCTATCATCCAAATGCTTTCTATATACCAAGTGATCATCATCACTAGCATTATCAGTAGGTGGGGAGGGAAGCGGCTCATCTAAGACGTAGGCTATCCACTCAACCTTTAGAGCTATTCTCAAATTTCACAGCCAATTTAAGAAGTTTGGTCTAGTCAACTTGTTTGACTTCGAAATTGAATGTAAATTCACATTTGAAGACATAATGATAATTCTAGCAACCTAGATGAAAAATGGATCATGTTAGAGAATGTACATGAATACATGATATTAGGTCTTTGATAAAACGCATTATGGGTCACATTTTGTGAACTCATAGCCCTCACTATGAACTAGAGGGAACCCATTGGAAGTTCTCCTAATGGGTTAGTATCCAATTCCAACTTAAGAAAAACCTTGAGTCAACTCAATAAGCCTTCTTAAGTCAAATTAGTAGGTATCTGATCCATACCAATTGCAGCTTACATGCAATTACCAAATTGTATTATCAACTAATTGATATATGCACAAATTATTGGTCTATTAACTCTTGATACATGTATATCTCATATATACTCACCCAACATCGCCTTCAATTTACATTGACTTTAAGTCAACTCAACAAATCAATGAAACTGGTTAAGACCAACTCATTAATCATGAAATCATATTTCAATAATTCGAACATATTCTTATATAGCGAGCTTGAGTCAGCTCAACAACCCAGCATCTACAAGCATCTAGAAGAACTCTGGTTCTCCCTATATTAATAGAAGACATTAATCTTAATTATTATTTATTTAGGGATTTTGGTAATATTAGTCTTATCATGTTATAGCATGCATAATATATATCCATTCATCATATAAACATACATTTGATAGTTACAATAACTATATGACATGATTATGGACAATCTAACATCAATCTCTTGACATTATAAGAAACTATCGAAATAGCAACAACAATTAGCAACATATTTAATCTGTCGCTAATGGCAACGGATGTGCGAGGGATTTAGCAGCGGATATATCAAATATAAATCCAATTTAGTTAACAACAGGGTAGTGGGCTTTAGCCATGGATGATAGCAACAGATTCTTTTGCCTATTGAGTCTGTTGCTATATATGCTGCCATTAAAAGGCGGGAATTTTTAGCGATGGTTAGGCGACAAATATATTTTTAGTAATCCCTCGCTAATAGTGGTGACAATTTGATTGTGTATATTGCCAAGTAGAGACGAATGATGTCGTCGCTATGGAAACACAGCGTTTTAATTAATACATATAGCGATGGATATAATTCGTCACTAATCTGTCTCGAACCTTTTAAAACATAAATAGCGTCGTCCCTAGCTCTTATCCCCCTCTTTCCCTAAAATCTGCTAACCCACTATCCCTAACCCTCACTCTCTCTCTGTTTGGCTGCAGATCTCTCTCTCTCAAATTACGGCTCCATCTCTTGCCATCTCCAGGTCATCCGCAAGGAAATTTGGTTTCCATTACTTGGGAATTTGTGAAAAATATCTCTAAGGATATATTACATTCACTTTGTTTTTTCTTTCCTTTTGCTGATGAACTATTGCAAACAGTTGTTTCATTTCTCTAAACATTTAGTTAAATTCAAGGGTTTTATTGATCGATAGTCAGTTGTTTTGGCAGGATAATACTTCTTATAGCCCTTATCGTGTAGTTCTCCAATCATCAATCAGGTATGCCTTCATCAATTTTGCAAAGTGAAAACTTAAGCAGAATGCTTCTTTGTTAATAGGTCCAACTATATATATGTGTAGAATTTGATATAGTAGAATGTTTTAGATTCCAAAATTGGATATTGGCTATCATTTTTATCCTTGAAAGGTGGAAATAAGTAAGGTTGAAGGATAGACAAACCTCTTGATTACAACTAGAATATCAATGATTGCAGGCCACTTGAAACACAATATGATAAAATCTTGGCTTAGCTTCACCACCACTAGAGAAATAGAATATTATCCTGACCTTAAATTGCAAAGGCTTTTGAATGATTTTGGAATTTCCACCAAGGTTGAGAAGTTTAGGAATAGTTAAAGTTATAAAACCAGCTGGGTATTGATGATGTGATTTTATTGAGAGGCAAATCAAGTTACTTAATTGAAGAAATATTTTGAAATTCATTAGGAATGATGTTATTCCCTCCTAAATTCAAAGAAAGCAGTGTCCCATGCCTCTCTCCCTATGCTCTTTCTCTTATTAATTCCAAGATAGGATAGTGTTGTATTATTCCTGAATTGCTATGCTCTTCCATCAGCTGTCCGAGGCACCACTTCTTATACCACCCACATTTACAAATTAACTATAATTGACCAAATTATTGGGGATTTGGCATTGGTTATGTACCTTTAAATATCATAATTAAATAATCTAAATCAAGGACATCAATTGTATTCAGATACATTACATATATACACATAAGCTTGTAATTGCTTACTTGGTTGGCCAATTGGATTTTCTTTCTATATATGCATAGTGATTAGTATCATTCCCTTGAATCAAGAAATCAAAGGAAGGAAATCAATAGGTGTAATTAATTTGTATATTATTTGAATTTTTATATTTGCTCTTCAATATTTATTAGGAAAGTTATTAACTATGATTTGAATTTTAGAATTAGGCTATGGCAAAAATATTTTCCTTTTTATGAAATATATAACATAATGCATGAATTATCAAATATGAAATTATAAGAAACCATAAGATAGTTGGTGGGCAAACTTGTAATATAATAAAAGAGAGAGGGTAATGCATAAAAGAAAAATATATAAACAAGTAGAAGAAATTCCCCAAGGGAGGAGAAAAATAATACAAAAACAATCAAATCACCTTAAATACAAAAACAATAATTGATTACTTAACAAGTCGAACTTCAATCCATGAAGTTATATCCAAATTAGACATCTTAGTGATGTGATTAATTCATTCACCTTTCTTAAGTCTTTTCTACGATTTCATTGATTGAGATTTTCTTAAGTTAATTTCTTCATAATCCGGGCATGAAAAAACAATATATAATACCCAACAATTATTTACCACATGAAAAACACATCAAACACCACAAATCTTGACAACATTGATAAGGCAACTGAGTTTGTAGGCTTAGGTTTCTCAAATTACAATGCGAAAATTTGTTGAGTACGTTGATTTTTTGAGAATCATATGATTAACATGGAGCATTGGGAACTGAGTATTTCTGATTTGAGAATCCTATTGTAAGATTATGCATGTTGAAGCCTTTTGCAGCATATGATGGGTTGAGTAATGCTTTGCTTAGAGCAAAATGGCCTGTTTCATTTAGTTATAATAGCTCGGATGTTACATTGATACTGATAGATAGAAAGTGAATTAAACCCTTTACACAAGTCACGAGATATAGTATGCTCATCCATTTTCTATGCCCCTATATTAGTTTTATACATTATCTATATGATATAATTTTTTACACCATAACAAGTTAAGATTTTTTCTTTTAATTTTAACTGTTCACAATATACAAATTTCCTTGGTGGGAATGGAGGTTCAAGCTCATGATGCAATTATTAATTAAGAAGAACAAACACTGTTTTAGAGGAGAATAGAACTCGAATAAACTTAGTAAAAGAATAAACTTATTAACAAACACTGTTAATAATAATAATAATAATAATAATAATAATAATAATAATAATATATTTGATTAATTTATATTAAAAAAATATTAAACATAAGTAAAGGGGATTGTACATTTTAAATAAATAAGATCATACTAGATCGTCAATGGATAGACAAAAGGCTCACAGTTGGCTTGTTGAACTCCGATTTTATTACCGGTGTTGGTGAGTTCATTCAATTGGCCTGTAGTCACCCTGAATTGATGGATGGTGAAAGAATTAGATGTCCTTATAAAAAAAGATAATGTCACAACCGAATGTTCCATGATAAAAAAAACAGTAAGATTGCATCTGTATAGGAATGGATTTGTGCCGAATTATTATGATTGGACTTTACACGGGGAACAATTACAATCAAGTGGTGGCTTGATTCAGAATGAATACAGTCATACAATATTTGACTATACTCAACCGTCAAATTCATACCAATATATGGTATTTGATGCAGATGGTCCTTCATTTAATCATGCTAGTATGGAGGAAATGCAAAATTTGGAGGCACAAAAATTTTATGATATGTTGAAGGCTGCAGATGAGGACTTGTATCCTAAATGTGAGAATCATTCACAGTTATCACTTGTTGTTCAGTTGATGCATTTAAAGTCTGAGTACTATATGTCAGAAGAAAATCTTGATAAAGAGGTCCGACTGATAAAAGAAATTACACGTGATGGTAGTTTGGTGCTAGAAAATTTCTATCAAATGAAAAAGCTATTGCATGGTATGGGTTTACTAGTTGAAAAGATCCAATGCTATAATAATAGATGTATGATTTATTGGGGAGAAGATAGTGATTTGATCAATTGTAAGTTATGTAGATTTCTACGGTACAAAAGGCAACGTAGATGAAGCAAAAAGGTTACCCTTTATAAGAAGATGTATTACTTTCGTCTGAGTAATCGCCTTTAGAGGTTATCTGCATCAAATGCGACAACTAAAGAAATACAATGGCATGCTGAGTATCAAATTAAAAAAGGTGTGATGTGTCATCCATCGGATTCTCCTACATGAATTCTTTCAAATGACACACATCCATAATCTGGTGCTGAAAGCAAGAATGTTAGGTTAGGCCTCTATACGGATGGGTTTCAACTATTTAGTCAATTAAGGCAACAATATTCTTCATGGCCAGTAATACTAACTCTATACAATCTGCCACCATGGTTGTGCATGAAAGATGTTTATATGTTCTTAATAGTGTTAGTACCTGGTCCAAAAAATCAAAAGGACAAGTTGAATGTGTATTTATAACCATTGATTGCAGAATTGAAGTAATTATGGGATGAAGCTGTGAACACTTATGATATATTATCGAAACAGAACTTTCATATGTGTGCAGCTTTGATATGGATGATTAGTGATTTCCCAACATATGCAATGTTGTCAGGTTGAAGTACATCAGAAAGGTTAGCTTATCCATATTGCATGGATTTGACATATGCTTTCACTTTGAAAGAGAGCAAAAAACAATCATGGTTTGATAATCATCGAAAGTTTTTGCCTCAAAATCATTAGTTTCACATCAATAAAACTGCATTCATGAAGAATTAAATAGTTACGGTAGAAGCTCCCTCGATATGGACCGATGTTCACATTTTAGAAGAGATAAACCATTTGAGGTTGAAAAAGGTTACCGATTTGGGTGCTAATGAAACTAATGGTCCAATATGCAAGACCTGCGGATGGATAAAAAGAAGCATATTCTGGGATTTGCCTTATTAAAGTATAAATCTTATAAGGCACAGCTTAGATGTTATGCATATAGAAAAAAATGTGTTTGATAACATATTCAACGCAGTGGTGGAAGTTGCTGGGAAAACAAAAGATACTATCAAATCGAGGCGAGAGTTAAATGACTATTACATGCGCCCTAAATAGGGAAAAGATCCAATAACTGGGAGATATCCAAAAACATATTACAACTTGGATAAACTGTCTAAATTAGCATTGTGTGATTGGTTGAAGAATCTTAGATTTCCTTATGGTTATGTATCAAATATGGGAAGATGAGTTGACATGCAAAAAATGAAGTTATTTGATATGAAAAGTCATGACTGTCATGTCTTCATGTAGAGATTAATCCCTATTGCTTTCCTTGAATTATTGCTAGGCAATGTGTGGAAAGCATTAACTGAAATGAGTCTTTTCTTCAAGGATCTCACATCCATGGTTATAATGAATAAAGATATGGCCCGATTTGAGGTAGAGATACCTATTATCATTTGTAAGCTAGAGCATATATTTCCACCAAGCTTCTTTAACTCCATGGAACATCTTCCAATACACCTGCCTTATGAAGCGAGGATCGATGGTCGAGTGCAATATCATTGGATGTATCCTTTTGGGAGATACCTTCGCTAGCTAAAGAATAATGTACGGAACTAAGTAAGGGTTGAAGTTCAACTTGTAATGCCTATTTAGTTGAGGAAGCATAATTGTTCTGTTCTCATTACTTTGATGATCATGTTACTAAAAGGCATCGTAGAGTGTCATACAATGATGAAGGTATTTGTGATCAAAATGTTAATTATGAAGGAAATCTATCAATATTCACACACCAAGCCGACTGTTTAGAAAGGGGAAACCACGGTGGATGACACAAGAGGAACATGTTATTGTCCAAGCCTATATTTTATTGAATTGTAATAAAGTACAACCTTTCATAAGGTAAGCCTCATACCATATTAGTATGAATGCTTCATATATAAGTGACTAATTATAATTTGTTGTGTGAATCTAGGATATATTGAACATTTACGATTGCTTGAACCGAACATCTTAAGGACAAATATTGATGCGAAACTTGAAACTGAGTTCCCACTCCAGTTCAACAATTATGTAAGTTTGTTGATCTTACATTTGTTTTTTTTTAAATTAAACTTATTTCATGAAATTAACTTTATTTTGAAATAGGCATACAATCCTATGAACAATATTCATAATCAATTCTTGAAAGACTTAGCAAAAAGTCTGTCACCTAAAATCACATCGTACCATGGGTACTTCGTAAATGGCTTTAAATTTGACATTGAAAGCGACGGGTCTGATAAATCAACAATGAATAGTGGCATTTGTATCAAAGGATCAAACTATAGTGAAAATGAAAGCGATTATTATGGGAAGTTGATTGAAGTTATAGAGGTGGAGTATCCTGCTTTACTAATAAAATGAACGGTATTGTTCAAGTGTGAATGGATTGATCCTACGCTCAATTTGGGAACAAAAGTTCATCCACAATATAAGTTGGTCGAGGTCAATCAAAGACGTCGATTCAATAGGTATAAGCCATTTGTTCTTGCAGTTCAAGCTCGTCAAGTGTATTACTGTCAATATCCCAATCTTGGACGTGACAAAGCTTATTGGCTTACTATTTGCAAAATAAAAGCACAAGCTAAATATGACATACTTGATACAATAACATCTAATGCAATTGCTCGTACAACATTGGCTTTTCAAGGAGATGACATTGAGGATCATTATATAGTAGTGGAAGGTGATGATGAATTTGATAATTTAATCAATCCAAATGGTGGGTACATAGAACTAATAGATGATAATGATCATGAAGAAGAGCAAGAAGAAGAAATTGAATCAGATTATACTGATGATGACACTGATGAGGGGGAAGTGGAACTACATGACACTAATAGTGAATAGTTGGCATTATATAAAACAATTTGGTATACTTGTTTGTACTTAGCTGAATTAGTTTCAAATATATTGAACTGTATTTGCATTGAAATGTATGTATTGCTATTTTGTTAATATGTATTGCACTATTGCATAGCAATAGTATGTGTTATTGTGTTATATTTCACTTTGCAAGTTTTTGTAGATGGCTAAAGGATCCACATGTAAGAGTGGAGACAGTTCATCACGAGGTGGGCATTCCGGAGTAGACCACTACTAAGATCAAGAGGCTGTAGATCACAACCTCCACCACCACCGTTAGAGTCATCGCCTAATTCACCTATTGTAAGTCCAGTAATTTCTTCACATACTTATACTAGATCATTAGTAACACCTATCAATTCCACTACAGGTTATAGTCCACACTGCCTAGATTATGATCTAGCAAGTTACATTTCATGAAATTGTTATAGCATGTTTGGACTTCAGTTCAATTCTTAATATATTGTATGGTTTCTTATTAACTGCAGTGGCCAGTTCATTTAGTCACACGTTTTATCCACCATGAGTAAGAGTTTTTTGCTTAATTTTCATGAGAATGGACATGATTGACTTTCTATTGGGAGTAGTTCAAGGTTTATATATATATATATAACTCTTACTCATGTGATATATAAAGTCTGTTGTGGGGTTTTGTAAGTTAGTTGTTATGATATATTAAAACTATTTGGTGTATTGTGATGTTATTTTTTATCAGGGTGTTTTTGAGACCTCTTATAGGGTCTGGATCTTCATTTTATAGCTAAAATTCTGGCGGATTTTCATCAAGAAATTAACTGAGTTTTTTCTTTAAATTGCAGAAAGTGTGGCACTGGGATCCTTATCTAGATCGAGTGATTCATAAGAGATGGTACACCTAGGCTGGCACGCAATATGGAGACAGATTGTGCAAGTGGAGGCAGAAGGGTCAAAGACCAGATAGAGTTAGAGAGGATGTTTGAAATAGTTAGATGGCCTATTGGTCCACTGAGCATTTTAGGAGGAAGAGTTCTATTACATCTAGGAATCGATGCAGTGAGATTGAGGGTGAGGGATCAGGTAAGTCACTCCATACAGGGGGATTGACTTCCATGGTTGATTGAGCCAAGAAGATGGTAATTTGACTTCTAACTATAACTTTTTCAATTTGAATGCTAATATGTATTAGCAAGTTATCTATTATATGCATTATAATTTGTTTTTATTTCAAGAGTGTGAATTAGGCAGCGAGCCCGACCTTGTTGAGTTGTTTGAGGACATACACACCAAACAGACACCTGAAGGCCGACAGTATATTGATAAGCGATCTTAGGATGTTGTTGTAAGACTCAAACTGCAACTATTTTATACATATTGTTTCCTAATTACAAGATCACTACCATTCCCTTTTCGAATCTGCTTCCCAACCAGTTGAGGGATCTACAGAGGCAGCTGAGCCAAATACTACTAAGTTATTCTTCTAGGCTGTTGGAGGAGAGAAGAAGTGCAGAATATATGGCATAGGTTCTGAGGCACCGACTTTCTTTAGTCATGCCTCATCCTGCAGCTCCACAGCCAGGTCCCAGGCTTCTAACAACTCTACTCCTATCGAGACACGAGTTATAGAGAACGTGCAGCATCAGATGCAATCGATATTGGAGGAGGAGAGGGTGGTCCTTTGCATAGAGGTCCGACATCTCATCAGAGAGATTCTTACAAAATTTCTGAGTCAAGACACATCTTCCTATGGTACAACATAATAGCAACAACAAGACCAGCAACCTCAGGACCAACAACATCAAGACTGCAATTAGTACTTTTTTCTATCTTTTCCTTTAAATGTTCGGATTTCTTGACTTAAATATACTTGAATAATACTTTATATTTATTATGGATTTGGATTTGAGTTTTAATTTATTATACTAGACTTCAATTTCAAATTTTAAAAGTTTTATTTTTTATTTAAAATATGAAATATTAAATAAAATTAAAAAATAATTAATTTAATATTAACAACAGATTAGCAACATCCATTTTTGCAAGGAACAAATAATAAAAAATAATTCAGCAACAGAAAAAATCGGTTGCTAAATTAGCAACAGATTTATTTATCACTAAATTAAGCAAGAGATTTAAATGCCTATATTTGGCAAGCAAATTCTCCATCGTTGTATTTGGTGACGGATGCAGTCCCTTGCTATTGTTTTTGCAATGAGCATTTTAGCGATGGAAATGATTTGTCGCTAAATGTAGTTAGTAACGGATTTATTGACCTTCCGTCATTAAACTGTCATTTTCTTGTAGTGGGAGCTATAGAAGGATTGACTAAATCTAATCTAGGTAGATGCATGAATTAATCTAGAAAAATATATAAATAAAATTCTTAACTTTCTAAGTCTTCTTATAAATAGTGCCAACTATTTTTGCTTCTTGCTCATTGCTTCTTCTTATATCCTAGTCCTATGCAGTCTAATTGCATAATTCAAAATAGAAACCTCAACTTATATTTGAGGAAAGTAAAATAAGAAGAGAAATACAAATAGACCTTCTATTGCTAAACTGTCATTTTCTTGTAGTGTGAGTCATGGAAGGATTGACTAGGTTTAACCTAGATAGATGCATGAATGAACCTAGAAAAATATAGAAATCAAATTCTTAACTTTCTAAGTCTTCTTGTAAAAATGGTGCCAACTCTTTTTGCTTTTTGCTCCTTGCATCTTCTTATATCCTAATTCTATGCAATCTAATTGCATTTTTCGGTCAAAATATGAAATTCCACATATCATCTTTATTTAATCACATAAAATAATCACATGTATATTTAGAAACTCTTTCTAAAAGGTAATAATGTTATTTAGGCAAATAATCAATCAAATCAATTTTACATAAGATTGCCAATTCAATTACTTCCATATTTATATGTTATTTCCAAAATGGATTTAATTCCATAATCATATCAGAAATTAAATTCCAATTATTCCAGAAAATTAATTCAGAATTAATTTTATATTTATGATGCCAGAAATAATTAAAAAATTTAATTATTAATTATATGCTATTATTCAGCCAAACTAAAATTTAATTTCATTTCTGTCCATTAATTCTATAATTAATTCCCAAAATTCCAGAATTAATATTCATCTATTAGGGCATTTATAGATCAACTCAAGCAAATCCAAATTGCAAAACTCGGACTAGCGAACTAATATATAAAACACCTAGACTGAATCATATTACTTATCAAGAATTAAAACAAGATGAGGGATTGAATTAAAATTAATTTTTGGCATATAATTAATATCATAAAACTCATGAAAACCATATAATCACCAAATAAAACACTAGAATCGAAATAAAAATAATTTTACGAATTAGGCAGAATTGCGCTCGAGATTCCCAAATCGTGCAATGCTAAAAACTGAAACTCTTTTAATTTCGTATTTGTTTCTATCAAACTTCCAATTTTGTGTTCTAAACACATTTGAACGTAAAACTATTGTCATATAATTGTTTTTTAAGCACAAAAATATGGAAGAACAAAAATTAAACTCTCAACAAGATTAAGAACCTAATTCGGCAATCATAGCATAAATATGAATTTCAATCATACAAATCTTTTTGTATCAAAATTAATTTATTCATTGGACTCTCTAATCATATTAGAACATATCACGAATGAATAGAAAAACTAAAACTGAATTAACAGTCCAAAATAATTTTCAAAGTAAAAGAGTCCAAATTATTGTTTTCATGCATCTTCAATTAAAATCAATTAGACGATGCATATGGTGACTTTAATATCACTGTTGTGATTCTTAGACATATCTCATACATTCATAGGCAGAGAAAAATAAAATCTGAATCCCAAACCATGAATCGTCCGATGTTCATATAATTGATTATCCTTTAATTATAAGGTTGAAGATTATTAGCTTTAAAACTTCAGAGTTCTCCTTCGATTCATCTTACTGGGTTATCGCAAACTATAATAATCTTTGCTGAATTACTTCTAATGGGAGTCCACGCGAAGGGATGAAGAATTAAACCTCTAACGAGATAGGATGATTATATTGTAAATTTATTTATCTATACATATTTAAAAATATTAATATATAATTATATATTTTATTTTAGATATTTTGGATATTTTTGTATGTATTTAATTATATTATAGTATATTTGGTGTATTTATATTGTATTGTATCAAATCTATATCGTATCATATTGTTATTTTAATTGTATCATATTATATTTAAATTTATATTATATTATATAATCATGTCGTGCTTAGTATATATATATATAAGCGCTTTGTGGGAGATTCCTTTTTGTATGTTGCAATAATATTGTTTCTTCAGGGAGAGGGATAACTCAGATTTGCCATAATAAAGACATTTTTATTTGACATGTTGGAATTCACAATGCAAATATTTTTATAACTAAACGAATTTAATGTATAATTCATTTGTAAATAAGTTTTTAATATTTAGTACATTGGAATTTGGGAAAATGATGATTTAATTAATTGAATTAAATTAAAATTTATTATTTAATTAGTTATCGAAAACAAAAACTAAGATTTCATATGGTTTTTCGCTGAAAAAACAGTTATTTAGCTACCACATTTAGTGAATTATATAATGACTCATGATCATTAAAAAAGTGATTTTTTTAAAAAAATGTTTGATGTATTTATATGTCTAGTGAATTTTTTATATAAGACCATTTTTTTATAAGGAATATAATTTCATTCATTCAAACTATAGCGATATATCGATAAAAACATATACAAATCCACTAAAAATTATAGAGAATGAAATTATGAAAAAATTTCTAGTATTTAGGTTAATAGCATAATAAATTGGCTTAAAGTCTATAAATTTGATAATACTATAGTGGCTAAAATATCTATTATTCTAGTTTTGCAATATATTGACAACTATAATATGATTTGTTATCTTTGTTGAATCGAATATGCTTTGACTATCTGAATCACCAACACAAAAATGTCACTACAAGATGACGAAAACAAAACATTTTAATAAGATGATAAAATCAAATGCTATAACACGATGATGAAATCACAAAAAACAAAACAAATAAAATAAAAATCCGGATTTATGTGAAATAGCCACTTATTTTATAAATAAATAAATAAATAAGAGGTAGATGAGTGATTTCAAGCTAATAATGATAAAAAATACATTTCTTTGCCTAACAAAGATATAGTTAGAAAAAGAAAGAAGAAAAAATTTGAGAAAAGGAGACTACGGTTTTTTATATAAGACCATATATATTATATTATCATGAACAAAACTGTATAAAGTAGTTTAGGTTGATTCTAATTCTGGAAAGGATTAATAAGTATAGGTACATTAATAAGTTCTTTTTTATTTACCTATGTTAATTTATTTGATAGTTCACCAATGTTAACAAATTAAAATGGTACTTCTAGGTTTAGTTTTATTATTTTTCTTGCAATTTTGTTCAATTCAGTTCTAAAAACTATTTAAAATATGTGGGAAAAAATAATGTTACTATTTAAAACACATCAAAAGATCATGATTTAATTATTTATTATTTTTTTTACTAAAGATCATGACTTATTATTACATATAAACAATATCCTTTTATTTTTTTCTTTTAAAATAATATTTTTTGTCAAACCACATATATTCTTGTGAAAGATATATAAGGGTTGTTCCTGCTTCTCTTATATATATATTTGGAATTGCCGTTGAATATTCTAAAAGTATATTTTAAATTTTTTAGATTTAATTGATTGATTTTTTTAATTTTTTATAAACTGTTTTTTCCAAATTTACTTTTGGAAAAAACATCTATTTACCTGCTTCTACCAAAAGTAGTTTTCAAAGCTAAAAAAAATAATTAAAAATACAAATTTTTTCGAAAAGCGATTTTATGAAATTTAATACCAAACATATATATATATATATTACTTCAATCATAGTTGTAAAAACTAGCATGACCAATAAATCAGAAGTCAAACTAGTCTACATGAAATTTCCATAAAGTATAATTTATCTCATACATAATAAAAAAATAGAAAATAAATTGTTGTATGTCTTTCCTAGTGCACAAAACTGATAGAAAGTGATTAATGTATCATAAATTTATTTTTTTATCAATTTAAATAATATTTTTTTATAGAAATCAAAATAATTTAAAAATATAATTTATATGTAAAATTTTTGTAATGTTGCATATTAATATTGAAAATACAAATATTAAAATTCAACTGAATATACATGAAAAAATGTTATGGATAATTAAACTAAATATTTTTATGATATATATTACTAATAATATTAATAGCAAGGAATACCATTATTTATATAAAGAATTAATTTCTAAATTAAAATAATATATGTATAATATTATTAATATTACAAATATCTAAACTTTTTTTTAAATTATTACTTAAATATATAATTTTTTTAAATTAAAATAAATTTTTATATTAATAAAATAACTTATTCTAAATTTTTTTGAAATATATACTATTAATAAGAAATATACATTATTAATAAAAAAATAGAAATGAATATATATATATTGTTTACTTTACACTTGGAACATGGTGAAATGGTTAAAGTAGTCCAACGACGCCATATCACTATTTCCTCGTCATTTTCAATCGCATAAACTGGATGAATAGTGATAGTGTCACTGGTTTCCAGTCTAACTGATCAGTTCGAAGATTTCTAGTCCGGGCTAAATTACTCATGGTTCTAGTGTTCAAAATTATCCGGTCTAAGATCTAGTTTCCAGTTCAACCAGTCGGACTTTTTTTACAATCACGACTTCAAAACATAAGATATCATTAGTTGTTCTCTTAATACTCTTTTATAGTATATTAGAGCATCTCCAATAACGGTATTTTTCATTTTAAAGAGCATCATTTATAGAATAAAAAACTTCTTTCAATATAGAAAGTGAATAGTTATTTTTAAAGTCCAACAAACTTTTTATATTTTTCATCTTATTTTTATTTCTTCTCATACAAGTTAATATTTTTCAAAATAAAAAAGTAAATGACATTTATTATAAAAAAAGAGAAAATTAACAATCTGATAAAAAGATAGAAAATATATAGAAAATAATCTATATATAGAGTCAAATTCACTGTCAACTCTAAATTTTAAAAATAGAATTTATTGGAAACCTTTTTATGAAATAACTATTTAAAATAAAAAACATAATTCACATAAAAAGCCTATTAGAGATGCTTTTACGTCTCTAACAATGTTTTTTATTTTAAAAAGCATATTTAATTGAATAAAGAATATCTTAGAATATTTTTAAATATAGAGAGTAATAATTTTTTTTACAAGTCTAGTGAACTCTTTATATTTTAATTTTCATTTTATTTTATCTCGTACAAATTAAGATTTATCCAAAACAAAAGGTAAATAATTTTTATTATGAGTAAATAGAAAATTATTTTAAAGAAATATACAAATAAAAAAAAGAATATTAATAAAAAGTTGAGATGCATTAATTATAGTTAAATTAGAGAGTGAAGTTTGAGTCAAACTCATTCTCTTCTCTAAATTTTAAAAATAGATAGTCTATTGAAGATATTTTTTCATGAAATGACTCTTTAAAATAAATAGCATAACCCAAAAAAAAAAGTGAATTCAAGATGTTCATATAGCATTTCCAATAATACTCTTTATTTAAATAGCATCTTAGAACATTTTTATATATGGAAAGTAAATCTTTTTACAAGTTCGATGGACCCTTTATTTTTTACTTTATCCTATAAAAGTTAATATTTTTTAAAAGAAAAAAGTAAATGATTTTTATTATGAAAAAAGAGAAAATTATTTTAAAAAAACACACCAATAAAAAAAAAAGAAAAAATGCATAAAAAGTTAAAATGTTTTAATTACAATTGAAATAAAAAGTGAAGTTTGACTATCTAAATGTAGAGAGTCAAACTCTAAATGTAGAGAATCAAACTCACTATCTTTTCTAAATTTTAAAGATAGAGAGTTCATTCGATACTATTTTTATAAAATAACTATTTAAAATAAATAGTATAATCCAAATAAATAATCCATTGAAGATAAAATATCCCCAATACGCTCTTTATTTGAGCTATTTTCTTTATTTTAGATAATCATTTCATAAAAATAGTATTTAATAGACTTTTTATTTTTAAAATTTAGAATATAATACATCTATATAGTCAAACTTTATTCTCTATTTTTATTGTAATTAAAACATCTTCAATTTCTATGTATATTCTATCTTTTTATTGATGTGTTATTTTTCTCTTTCCTCACAATAAAAGCTATTCACTTTTTTTTCTTTTAATAAATATTAATTTACAAAGAATAACATAAAATGAAGAGTAAGAATATAAATAGTTTATTGGAGTTATTAAATAAAAAGTCATTTATTTTTTTCTTTTAATAAATATTAATTTACAAAGGATAAAGTAAAATGAAGAGTAAAAATAAAGTTGCAAAAAATGAAGAGTAAAAATAAAGTTGTAAAATAATTTTTACTATTTATATTTAAAGATGCTATAAGATGCTCTTTATTATAATAAAGATGCTTTTTAAAATGAAGAACATTATTGAGAATGTTCTTAGAGCATTAAGAGGTTTAAAGACCAATCTTTTTTATGGCAATCGATACCTCAGCAAACCAGACATTAATACCAACAACCTCTTTCACAATGACACCCACTACTTCACAAGTCTATACCTTGCCAAACATTGTCATACACCTACTAGTAAAATTGAACTCAACCAACTATCTTCTATGGTAAGCCCAAATCCTCCCTCTTCTACACAGTTATGATCTCGACATGTTAATGGTAGATTGCAACCCTCGCCAAAACTTACCAAGTACAACTAATCAAACCTATATTACGAGCCATGGTTTTGCAAAGACGAATTGGTATTGAGCTAGATCATAGACTCCATAATTGAAAGCTTCATTCCACAGTTGATAGGCATCTCATCTGCCAAAGGCGCTTGGGACAAACTCACATGCACGTATGCCTTCAATTCTAGAGCTCAAGTAAGAACAATCAAAAGTGCCTTCTTCAAACTTCAGTGTGACACAAAACCTAATAACATATCTCTTTGAACATGGAACACATTTCTTGCCCATATACTCCCCAGCAAAAAGGTTATACTGAATGAAAATACCAGCACATTGTTGAGACAGGGCTTTCTCTTTTACATCATTCATCCGTACCAATAAAGAACTGGACTTATGCCTTTAAAACATCCACCTATATCATAAAATGCTTGCGATCTCTAACAATAGATAACTCAACTCCATTCCCTAAACTTTTCAATTACAAATTAAATTATGAGGATCTAAGAGTGTTTAGTTGCCTTTGTTATCCATGGCTATATCCCTATGCTAATCACAAATTAGCTTCTAGGTCTTCTAAATATATATTTTTTTGCTATCACAATTTCATAAAGATTACAATTGTCTTGATTTTCTCATTTCCAAAATAATAATCTCATGATATGTAATTTTTGATGAGCATGTATTTCCTATTCTACAAAGCGAAGGCCCTCAGAATCCACAATCTACTGCTCAGCTACAAGCCCCAGTATTCTCCCTTATATTGCCCACATTAATAATCACCACCATACTTCATCATACCTCCACATAGGTCACACCTGACACAACTATACCCTCCTCATCACTTACCACGTCACATCCACATCTAAACCTACCTTCACACGCCAGCTCACTCGTGCAACCAACCCCATCTCCACTGCTAATAACTTTTGGCCCCTTCTTGCAAATTGACTTGACACAATATAATGACTATACCTCACATGACAAAGCCATACCCATCACCTAGGTAGCACACCATTGTTATCAGGTCACAAATCGGGTCCCTCAGGCCTAAAACATTCCTTATAATCGCTACAAAACTTATAGTACCTACCTTTTGTTCTATTGTTGCCAAGTCACCTGAATGGTGCCAAGCAATGACCATTGAGTATAATGCTCTTCTTATAAATTAAACATGAGATTTGGTTCCTCCCTCTTCAGAATACAATATTGTTAGTTATAGATGGATTTATCGCCTCAAATACAAACCCAATTGAGATATTGATCGTTATAAGTCACGTATTGTAGCGAAGGGCTACTATTAGCAGCCAGGCTTTGACTTCCATCATACAAATAGTCAAGTTATAAAGCCATATACCATTCGGCACATCAAGCAACTAGATGTCACGAATGCCTTTCTCTATGACACCTTGGATGAAGATGTCTACATGTAGTAGCCATAAGGCTTTATCAATCCCCAATTCCCCTCACATTTTTGCAAGCTTAAACAGTCCATCTGTATATAGAAATAAGCACCGGTACAATGGAACAAATGTCTCATAATTGAGTTACAAAAGCTTGGCTTTTCACAAACTGATAGCTCTCGTTATTTATACTCTAAAGATAATACTCAAGCATTATGTCTGATCTATATTGATGATTTAATTACCACCATCTCCTCTTTGCAATTCACATAGTAGCTAATTCAATCTCTTAGATCCAAATTGCTTCTTACTCAATCTAAGTCTATAAAAGACTTACTCAACAAAGCAAACATGACTAGAGCAAATGGTATTTCAACTCCATTATGTCCTATCACTATGATGTCAATGCACTTAGGCACCTCATTTGAAAATCCAAGCCTTTATATAAGTATAGTAATTGGTTTACAATACTTGTCCATTACATGACCAGACCTCAGTTATGCTGTTAAAAAGGCTTCTCAATTCATGGATAACCCTACAACGGAACATTATATTGTCATGAAGAGAATTTTAAGGTACATTTAATCCATTCTAAAGCATGACCTACTTCTTCATAAATTCACTACATTCTCCATTTCGTCTTATAATGATGCCGACTAGTAAGCTCAACTGATGATCGCAAGTCCACAATTGGTTACATATCTTTATAGGCAATAACCTCATTTCATAGAGTTCCCATAAGCAAAAAAGTGTTGCATGTCGTCTATGAAGAAGAATACTGTGTATTAGCAATTGTTGTTCAAGAAATTTAGTGGCTTCAATCACTCTTCAATGAGCTTGGCTACTGTCAACTTCCTCCTTCCACCATCTGGTGTGATGATCTCAGTGCAACCTACCTCACAAATATGCTTGTATTTCACTCAAGGTCTAAACATTTGGAAATTGACTACCATTTTGTGCTTGACAAAGTGTTAAACAAGTCCTTAATTGTCAAATATTGCTTCAAACAATCAAATTACAGATTCCCTTACTAAGCCTTTGAGTAAAAAGCAATTCTTACATATGAGAGACAAGTTGAACATTGTCCAATTCCTAGCTCAACTTGCAGGAGGGTGATAAGGATAAGGGCTGTTCTTACTTCTTCTCTTATATATCTTTCTCATGTAACTACTTACACTTCTAGCTTATTATTCTATTGTAATAACCATGGAATATTTGTATATATTCATTACTTCAATACATATAGATATCATTGGTTGACTTCTTAATACTCTTTCAATCCTCAGCCAATCAATTACGACCATACACTGACACTAATCCTGTTCGTATCGGGTAGGACCTCAAGGGCGACAAAGTACTTCCTTATAAGTTTTAAAGTAGTTGCATACCTAGTGCTCGGACTCATGAACTCTAATTAAATTGGAAGAGACTCATGTCATTTTATCTACACCCTAATAAATTATTTTCAAATAAAGTTTGAAAATTTCATATCATTAAAATTACATGAGTAGCTTCAAAATTTTATCCAAACAAATTCATTAAGTTTGCAACAAATAAATTAGTAACAAGTAACCTAAATGCTTAATTATTCACTCTTATTTATATGTTATTAAACTATTATCTGTAGGTCCTAAAAGGGCTCAAGAGGGGAGCGAATTGATCCTTTTTAAGAATTTTATAGGCTTTTAATGCTGATACACTTTTTATGTAATCTAGCAGTATTCTAATAAAACAAAGTAGACTCACTAAAATAAAAGATGGAGCATTGGTTAAAGAAAAGCTAATTTCAATCAAGTTATATTTCTCAATCCTTTTTTGACACTTAATTTGATGAGCTACTTCTTTTTGCAATAAATAAAAGATTCTAATATGGTTATAAATTCAAATCCAATAGTATTTCAAACTCTTCTCAATTAAAAGAAAATAGATTTGGAGACTTTGAAACAATAAAATAAAATAGAATAAGAAGAAAAATGTTTGACACACTGATTTACAGTAGTTCGGCTTCCTCAAGCCAACATCTACTTCTCAAGATACATTCTTGAGCCTTTTCTTCACTATAAAATTCTTTTTATGGGCAAGAGTAAAGCCTCTTACAGATTCAAATGAATACAAACCAAATTTCACTAGTTTTTGCAAAGTAAAACTTGATAAACACTTGATTAGCTTGAAAAGTAAGGTGCTAATCAACCTAAAACAAGTTTTAAAGCTTAACTTGAAAACTTACAATGCAATCACACTTCAATTGAGTTTGAATTTGAAGATTACATATGGAACTAAGAGCCAAAGCAAGTAGAATAACACAAATGAAGCTCAAGTGGAAGGAAAAGTAATTTAGGAAATGAAGAATGAATTTCTTAGATTAATTTCTTGTTTTCCAATAACCAAAACATCATTTCAAGGGATTTATATAGTTTTTGATTTGAAAACTAGACAGTAGAGACAAGAAACATCTCTTCTAAAACTAGTCGTTATTCTTGTCTTTTAGCCAAAACTGTCTGAGTACGTTTAGCATACTATTAGAATAGTAGGTTCCTAATTTAGATAAAAAGCATTTTATTCTTAGAAAACTCAAGCTTCACTTATGTCAAACACTATAATGACTTTACAAAATAAATCTAAATATTAATGTTGTCCTCATGGTCCTTACATTTTGAATTGCACTTTATTTATGATCCACTTGTGTTGATGAATATGAAATTATAATATTAATATACCAAATTCAAATATCATGGTTTTACAATCATCAAAACTTAGGGATTGCGGCCTTTGAGCCAACATTCTCCTTCTTTTTGATGATGACAAAACTTTGATTTTAATTTAGAATTTGTTCAAGGTTAGTCCACATACACAATCTCCCCCTTAATCTATGTATTGGGGTTCAAATAAAAATTTAGTATATATAAGTAACAAAATATATTATTAGAAACATAATTCCTTCAAAATACCACTCACACATCAAAAGGCATTATACCATAATTCAGTTCTAATGAATTCATAGTACAATCCTTTCAATACAATGTTCCTAATTTACAGTAGATATAATTAGTTATTGAAACATTTACAGAGAAGTTCAACAAGTGGAAGCACTAAACATTTTCTTAATTTAAAATGTCTCAAATTCTACCTAATATTGAGATGCATTCTGTCAAAATTCAAACCTTATTCAAAATATTTCATATACTCTTTTTACTTTGCAACATACTTATTCAAGCATAAGTAAAGCACAAAGTATAAAGCTGTAGTAAACTAACATAGTTAATGGTCATTCCCAAACATTCAAAAGTTGTATTTAACCTGCATGATCATTTTCAAAAGTTTATAGTTAAGTCCTACAAAGGTGATGTTAATCAGTAAAAAAAATAAAAATCCTAAAGCTGGGTTGACTAAATCAACCATTCAACCCATCATAACATAATAGCTTTCTTCTCCCTCTTTTGGTCATCATTAAATAAAACTAACTTAAGTCTACTAGAGTACTAGAACTACCATCTTTATGAGATATGGGCTTGGTAGTGGGTTGCAGTCTATTGGATCAACATATGGGAGGTCTAGGAGGAACAGAAGTAGACGGTTGTTGTTTAAGAGAAGAAGCAGGGGACTTTCCTGGTGAAGATGTACCTCCAGGTTTAAACAAATAGGCTTGTAGAAGATGCTCAGCTGCTTGAAGGTGGTTGCAAATTTTAAAGACTTCTTTTGTAGGGATGGACGTCATTTCTTCAGAATCCAGTACATCATCTAAAATGTTTTCAAGTTCTTTTACCTCTTCTAACATTTGCTTGGTCCCTTTAATTTCTGTTGCAGCAGTTGATTTAGCATTCCTTTTGTTGTAGGTACAAATGCTAATAAGAGAGGGAGCAGATATTTTTCCAGCTTTTGGTGATGCAGAGGCTGTGTGCTCACTGCTAGCTTCAGATATATGGGGCTAATTAGGGACTGTTGATTCTTTAATTACCGGCCCACCCTTAGGAGTGAAATTCTCCTTTTGCTAAAGCATTTTGGCCAAAGCTTGAATTGGGTCAACTTTCTCATCATCACTACTTGTATCTTCTATCAGCATAGGCTGTTTTCCTTTTTTTCTTATCCATAGACTATTTTTCCTTTTTCTGTTTATCGAATTTCACTTTTGTTGTCTTCTCCTTTTCAGTAGTAGTGAGAACTTTCTTTTGGACTTCAGCAAGTTGCTACTGAAGGTTTTTCAGCTACTTAGTTAGGCCATTATCTTGAGTTTTTTTGAGTCTTGGTACTGCTCTTAGATCATTTTGTTTCCACAGCCTTCCTTTTTACTGATTTCTCAATCTTGCCCTTAGAAATTGCAAAGAAATTCTTTCCAATAATAGTGATACATTCAGCAGGTACATAAGCTAAACTTTTAGTGATAAGAGTCTAATGTTTGAAAATGGGGGTCAGTAACATACCTTAAGGGAAATTTCTATGGCCTTCAGTAATAAATTTCATCATCAAATCGCAGAGATTTACAACCTTCTTTTCAGCCAGGCACCACAACAAACATAACTCTAGGTCACTCACATAACGCATACTTCCCAATTTGGGTAATAGAAAGTGAGATATAATCTTATAGAGGCCACTATAAGTAAGATTCATAATTGAGGATGTTAGTTCAGTTTGTTTAGGCACCATTTTGGGATTTGTGAGAGTCTGAGATAGAAATTTAGTAGGATTAAAACCCTTAATTGCTATGCTTTCCCCCTTTGACAGATATTGTCCAGCATTGGGAATTTTAAACACAATAGACATTAACTCTATAGTCAGAGTATATAGATGTTCATTCATTAAAATGGCAATACAGTGATCATCAATAACTTCCTTATGATTAAAGAACTCCCTAACTAGTTCCGAATTCACTTTCTCCCTAATTCTAAGCATATCACTCCACTTTCGAAACTCAATGCAATCCTAAATCTCTGGAAATTCTAAATCTAAAAATGCACAATCTACAGCCTTTATAATGATGAAATCAAAGGGAAGAGGTATTACCAAATTCACATTTGCCCTTGGCGGAGAGGTTTTACCAAATTGAGCCATTGATTTCGAAATTTTAGGTTAACTGTTCTCCTAAGATTTACTTTGAGGTTTATCAGTGCCTTTATTCGACTTTTCAGACGAAATCATTCTCACTTTTTGAAGAATCACCGCTGGATTGTTCTTCTAAGGATAATTCTGGAATCCGGATGCGAATTAGGTTAGGGTTGCATTTTGTGAGTCCGAGTTAAGAATTAGAATCTCGAGGTGGAAGATGAGAGGACAGTCTATGAGTTTGAGATTTTGTTCTTGGCATGGCGAAACTCCACTAACGATTTGAGACTAATGGTATGAGCGAAGCAGAAATCATGGGTTACAAAGTGGAGAAACGATTTTGGGGCAGTTGAGATTGCTGAGGAGATATGGATTTGAGAGAAATGGTTTTTGAGATTTAAGGGTATCACAAGGAAAATTGTTTTGTAGAGGTAGAATTAATTTTAAGAGAGGGAAGACTGATATTAGTTAGTGACAATTTTGAAAAGGAAGAAATTTGGTTCAAGTTTCAAAAAAATTGAGCATATCTGACTACATTTCCTTAATTTTAAAATAATAAATCATACTTATCTGAATTGTTTAAAATATTTATCATAAATAATATTTTTAAAGATCCCTACCAACAAATACGAATTTTATCAATTCAACACATGAATTTCCAGATTATTATCATTACCGAGTATTAAACAGTCTAGTATGCTAACAGTATTCTAATGGTTATCTAATTTATCATATGCAATTTTAACTGTCTAATAAAAAAAATCAAATCAAACTTCCATATTTCATGCATGATTAAATCATGAATAAAATTTAAATGGATTGAATTTGTACCTCAGGTGTTAATAATCATTTTGGATCATTATCCATACCAAGATTCCTCCTAATTTTACAAAATCTTTCTTCATTTAAAGGCTTTGTGAATATGTCTGCTAATTGATCATCTGTTGGCATGAATTCTAGACTGTTTCCTTTCTAAACATGGTCATGAATGAAATGGTGCCTCACTTCAATATGCTTTGTTCTTGAGTGTTGAACTGGATTCTTAGTGATATTGATGGCACTTGTGTTATCACAATATATAGGAACAACACCAAACATTATTCCATAATCTTTCATTTGCTGTTTAATCCATAATATTTTAGCAACACAACTGCTTGCAGTTATATACTCGGCTTCAGCAGTAGACAAAGCTACTGATGCTTGCTTCCTACTGAACCAACTTACAATGGCTTGACCAAGAAAATGACATGCTCCTGAAGTGCTTTTTTTTTTTATCAATTCTACACCTACCAAAGTCTGAATCAGTGTAACCTAGCAGCTCCATTGATGTTCCTTTTGGATATTAACCCCCAAATCTTGTGTCCCATTCAAGTATCTTAAGATTCTTTTGACTATATTTAGATGAGACTCTTAAGAGCTTATTGAAATCTTGCATAGACACACTGCAAATTGGATATCTAGTTTACTAGTAGTTAAATAGAGCAATGAACTAATCATTCCTCTATATAACCTTTCTTCGATATTTTTTCCTTTCTCATCTGTATCCAATTTCAAGGTAGTACTCATAGGAGTTTTGGCAGTCTTTAATTTCTCCATTTTGAACTTTTTCAACAGCTCTCTTGTCTACTTGCTTTGGTTAATGAATATGTCATCCTTGTATTAGTTTATTTGCAGCCCCAAGAAGAAAGTGAGTTCCCCATTAGGCTCATTTCAAATTCCTGCCTCATACAATGAATAAATTCCTTACAAAAAGACGAATTAGTTGATCCAAAAATAACATCATCAACATATATTTGTACTATAAGCATATCATGTGATTTATGTTCAATGTCAACTTTTCCTCCATTAAATCCATGATCAATCAAAAATTTACTCAATCTTTCATACCAAGCTCTTAGAGCTAGCTTTAAACCATAAAGTGCTTTTTAGAGTTTATATACATAAGTGGGCAGATTATTATCCTCAAATCCCGATGGTTGAGCAACATATACTTCCTCATTCAACAAGCCATTTAAGAATGCACTCTTAATATCCATCAAATGCATGAAATCTTTAAAACATGCAAATGCATATAGAATTCTAATTGCTTCAAGCCTAACTACAGGTGCAAATGTTTCATCAAAATCAATTCCTTCTTCTTGATTGTAGCCTTGAGCTATAAGCCTAGCTTTATTTCTAATTACATGTCCATGTTCGTCTAATTGATTCCTAAACACCCATTTGGTGCCAATTATTGAATGATTCTTAGGTCTAGGAACTAGCTTCGAAACTTTGTTTGTTTCAAACTGATTTAATTCATCTTTCATGGAGAATCCAGTTATCATCAGTTTGAGCTTCTTCAAAGTTTTTCGGCTCAACTTGAGAGATAAAAGCATAATTACCGAAATACTCCCTTAATTTGCTTTTTGTGAATCTTTCATTTGAGGGATTGTCAATTATGTTTTCTTGAGGATGATTTATATGGTATCTCCATTCTTTTGGTAGATTGGTATGCTGCTGAATTTGTTGGAGTTTTGATGTTCTGTTTCTGTCTGAGTGTTATGATGGTATTCTAATTCTGCCCGCACATCTTTGGGTGATTCTCCTTCTTCAATTCTAATTTCACATCATTTTTCTCCCTATTTTCATCTTCTATTCTTGCATTAAAATAAAAAAAAAATACCTTTCTCTAGTGTAGTTATCAAATTTCATCAAATTTTACATTAATTGATTCCTCAACACATAAACTTCTTATTAAAATCTCTATAAGCTTTACTATGCATTGAATATCCAAGAAATATTCCATCATCACTTTTTGAGTCAAATTTACCTAAATTACCTTTGTCATTTAGGATATAGCATAGGTATCTAAAGACATGAAAGTGACTAATATTTGGCTTTCTTTTCTTCCAAAGTTCGTATGGTGTTTTGTTAAGCGTAGGCCTAATTAATACACAATTTGGAGTGTAGCATGTTCTGTTTACAGCCTCTGCCTAGAAATATTTTAGCAAGTTATGATCATGCAACATAGTTCTTGCCATTTCTTGTAAAGTTCTATTCTTTCTTTGTACCACTCCATTTTGTTGTGGAGTTCTAGGTGCTGAAAAATTATGAGTGATTCCATTGGTGCTGCAAAATTCCTTAAATTGGTTGTTCTCAAACTCACCTCCATGATCACTCCTTAAGCTAGTGATTAAATACCCCTTCTTATTATGTAATTTTTTACATAACTTCTCAAAAGCATTATGTGCTAAAAATAGCACTCATGTGAACTTTGAATAATCATCTATAATAACAAAGGTGCAAGCTTTTCCTCAAAAACTTAATGGAGTGATTGGACCGAATATATCAACATGAAGTAGCTCTAATGGTCTCTTGGTAGATAAATTCTTTTTAGACTTAAATGAACTTCTTGTTTGCTTACCCTGTTGACATGCCTTGCATATATACTCTTTTTCATATCTTAATTTAAGCAATCCAATTACAAGGTCCTTTTTGGACAGTTTCTTGAGTTGATGCGTGCTGATGTGTCCTAATTTTCTGTGCCACAGCTTGCTTTCATCATCCTTTGATAATAAGCATATCAACCATATAGACATTTCCTTCTCTTTTTCCAATATGATTACTTGATTTGAGGTTGTCTCTTCAACTTCTCGCCGTCATAGCTAGCTCTTCATCACTTGAGAATGAGCTGCTGCTGTCACTTGAAGAAGCTTTAAGTGTAATCCCTTTTTCTTTGTATCTATATCAGCAATTTGACTTTTGATTAGCATTTCGTGTGATAACAAAGAGCCAATTACCTCATTATATGACAGATTCTGAACGTTCTTGTCCAGCAAAATTGTAACTTTGGACTCCCATCTTGATGTTAGTGATCTCAAGAACTTCTTGATTTGATGAACTTCACTTATGGTTTCACTAAGAGCTTTAAGAGCATTTTTGATGTTCACAAATCTATCACCAATTTCAGATATGGTTTCATCTTGCTTCATTCTAAATGTTTCATAATCATTCATCACAACATGAAGCCTTGAATCTCTAACTTCATTAGTTCCTTCATAAGTTGTTTCCAGCTTATCCCACATTTGCTTAGTTGTATCACATCTAAAAACCCTGTTGAATTCATTTGTATCCAGTCCATAGAACAGAAAACTCATTGCTTTAGAGTTTGCTTTTGTTGCTTGCTATTCTTCTTTTGTCATTTCTTTGATATTCTTCTTTACTCCATCATCCTTAATGGGATGAGTATATTTTTCTAAGACTGATTCCTAATAATCCAAATCATTAGATTGCAAGAAATGACACATCATTTCCTTCCAATAAGGATAATTGCTTCTTGAGAATAGAGGATGTCGTGTGATGGACTTTCCTTCTTGAAAAGGAGTAGTAATAAGTGATGGAGTGGGAGTATTTGAAGTAGATGCCATAATTGTGGATCTCTCCAAGTTTGTAAGACCTTATATGAAGGAGTTTGGCTCTGATACCAATTATAGGTCCCAAAAGAGCTCAAGAGGGGGGTGAATTAAGATTTTTTAAAGAATTTTATAGGCTTTTAGTGCTGATACACTTTTTAGGTAATCTAGTAGTATTCTAATGAAACAAAATAGACTCACTAAAATAAAAGATGGAGTATTGGTTAAAGAAAAACTAATTTCAATCAAGTTATATTGTTTAATCCTTTTTTGACACTTAATATGATGAGCTACTTCTTTTTGCAATAAACAAAAGATTCTAATATAGTTATAAATTCAAATCCAATAGTATTTCAAACTCTTCTCAATTAAAAGAAAACATATTTAGAGACTTTGAAACAATAAAATAAAACAGAGTAAGAAGAAAAATGTTTGACACACTAATTTACAGTAGTTTGGCTTCCTCAAGCCAACATTTACTCCTCAAGATACACTATTGAGCATTTTCTTCACTATAAAACTCTTTTCATGGGCAAGAGTAAAGCCTCTTACAAATTCAAATGAATGCAAACCAAATTTCACTAGTTTTTGCAAAGTAAAACTTGATAAACGCTTGATTAGCTTAAAAACTAAGGTGCTAATAAATCTAAAACAAGTTTTAAATTTATGGAACTAAGAGCGAAAGCAAGTAAAATGATACTAGTGAAGCTCAAGTGGGAGGAAAAGTAATTTAGGAAACGAAGAATAAATTTCTTAGATTAATTTCTTGTTTTCTAACAGTCAAAACATCATTTCAAGGGGTTTATATAGTTTTTTATCTAAAAACTAGACAGTAGAGACAAGAAACATCTCTTTCCAAAACTAACCGTTATTCTTATCTTTTAGCCAAAACTGTCATAGTACATTTAACATACTATTAGAATACTAAGTTTCTAATTTAGATAAAAAACATTTTATTCTTATAAAACTCAAGCTTCACTTATGTCAGATACTACAATGACTTTACAAAATAAATCTAAATATTAATATTATCCTCATCCTCCTCACATTTGAATTGCACTTTATTTATAATCCACTTGTGCTAATGAATCTGAAATTATAATATTAATACACCAATTTCTAATATCATAGTTTTACAATCATCAAAACTCAGGAATTGTAGTCTTTAAGTCAACATTAATATATTGTTTGGTCCTCAAATCAAAACTGCCTTTTTTGGCATTATATTTGGTAAAAGAACTTTTCAAAAAAATTTTCATTTTCAATTTTTTTAGTTTTGAAAATATTTTTGGAGAGAAGCTTGTAAATAAATTTTCTTAGAAATAGATTTTCAAAAACTATTTTATAAAATTTTTTTAAAAAAAATCAATTAAATAATAAAATTTTAAATCTATTTTTTTTATATTCAATAATAATTTCAAACACCTTAATAAGTGTTTGGTGTACGAATGGAGTATTTGCTTGTTCAAGAGAATTGAATTCTAATAAAAAAACATTTTGAAAATTAGAATTAATTATTTAAATGAGCGTCTCAAAATTCAAACCACAACCTTCTTATCTAAATCATTGTCTTTGATTTTTCTCTTCTTCTCCTTTTCTCTTTAATTTTATTTAATTTTATTATTATTTTATTATTATTTTATTAAGCTTTTATACCGTAAATGATAAGTCCATTTGCAGCCACAAAATTTGACACATCTCAAAATGGTCCATTCCACTAAATTTTGACATTACTAGTACAAAATATACTTTATGCGAAAGTCAGATGTATTTGTTTAGAAAAAACAGACACATAAAGTTAATGAGTGATATTTTTATAAATAAAATTATCACTATAAGACTGATGTGTCTGTTAAACCGAAAATAAATGCATCAGCTCCATCTGATGCATCTGTTAGATATTAACAGACGCATCTACTCCTTTTATTTATTTATTTTATTTTTTTAATTTTTGAAAGGGTCAGATGCATCTGTTCTGTTACAAAAAAAATACATTAGGCATGAAAGTGTTTGATGCGTCTGTTCTTCTGCGGAACAGACACATCTGCTTTTTTTATTTATTTTATATTTTATTTTTTTGTAGGTCAGATAAGTCTGTTTTTAATGAAAACTGACGCGTTTGGCTAAGCTCTGATGCATCTGTTTTTAACAAAAATAGAAGCGTCTGACCTGTGAGATGCGTCTATTTTTAACAAAAAAAGACGCGTCTGACCTGTGAGTTGATACGACATCGTCTTTCTTAATTCGGATGCGGCTATTTTTGGGAAAAACAGACACATCCGGCCTTATAAAACCCTTCCCCAATAGTATTCTCCCTCATTTCACAGCACGCGTAGACAATCTCCTATGTTTTTTCTCCCTTTTCGGTGCCATCCTCTTCCATTTTTCTTCTCCATTTTCAGTCTCTCTTCTCTGTGTTTCTTCTCCATTTTTGCAGTGCCATCCTCTCATATTTTTCCTCCATTTTTGGTCTCTCCACTCTCGGTTTTCTTCTCCATTTTCACAGTGCCATCCTCTCCTATTTTTCCTCCATTTTTGGTCTCTCCTCTCCCGGTTTTCTTCTCCATTTTCGGTCTCTCAATCTCCAATGTAAGTTTCATTCTCTTTCTTTTTTTTTTTTTATCTCTATCACATTTTATTTCTCTTCCCCATTTCGGCTTTTCATTTCCATGACTTCACATTTATCAATTTTTTTGTTCAGTACAGTATCTTTTTTTGTTCTTCGTTTCTGTATTTCAGTTCTTGTCAGTTTGAGGTAAGTTTTTTTTTCTCTTGTTAATTTAATTGAATATTATAGATGAATATTGTATTTGTTTAGTTATAGGTGTATGCTATTTTAGAGATGAGTATTTTTGTTAATGTTTATAGATGAGTAGTATGTTGCCATAGACATATTATGAAAAATATAGGTTTTTGTATTTTGAGATGAATATTGTACATGTTTATGCTTAAATATGGGTATGTTTTGTTATAAGTATTGTATTTATGTTGCTTTATTGATGCTGAAGAAATGAAATAAAATCTTAACAAACATTAAACTATTATAAAGTTTAATTAAATTAAACTTTAATTTAATGAAATTATTTATAAAACTATAAATTTCAACTTAAAAGAAATGAAATTCTAAAAATAATAATGAAATAGTATAATAAAATAACAACATAATATTATTTTACATAATTATGATGAAAGTAACAAATATTATACTATTATAAAATTCAATTATATTAAACTTTAATTCCATAAAATTAATTATATAATAAATTAATTATAAAATTACAAAATTTAATTTAAAAAAGTGAAATCTTAATCATTAAACTAATAATATTGAAGTATATAATTATAATGAAATCAATAAACATTAATTGATATAATTAATATTAAATCATTTATATAGATATTAATCTAATATTAAATTTACTTAAATTAAATTTTAATATAATAAAATTAATTATATAATCAATTACATAATTAGAAGGTTAACTATAATAAAATTTAATTAATAAACTAATATAGAATTAATCTATATTTAAATTTATTTAAATAATACATTAAAATCATCTATGAGTAATAATTACATAATTTAAATTAATTTAAATAATAAATTATAATCATCTATAATTAAGTAATAATTACATAATTAAAAAATTTACTTAAATAAAGATGTAATAAACTTTAATAAAATTAATTAATTAATTTATTATACTAATTAATTTAATAATGCATTGATGTTAAATTCTGTTTTTTATTTAACTTGTATTAATTAATTTAAATTTAAATAGCCTAGATACTCGTTCAATATTTATTCATTAGGAGTAAGTCTTGAATAGTCCCCAGTTTGGAACTGTTTTTAAACATCGAATCGCACTTATGATGTGAATGCATAAATAGTTTTTGTTTCCAAAAAAATCTGTGTCATTTCCCTTTTGTTCTCTGATTACAATTGTGAATGAATCATTCTATTCATATTGTGTACTTGGAGAACTAAGGGGAAATGATGCCAAATTTTTATGGAATCGGAAACTGGATATGCTTTCACTTGTGAGATTTGATGTTTAAGGATGAGTTAGGTTGGAGTGATAAGGACACAAAAAACCAACGTTTACCATGATTGAAAGTAATGTGGTTTGTTTTAAATTTTATATATTTATGTGGTTAAGTATGGATCGAAGTTGGATGTATGGTAAACGGAACACGACAAAATTTGTGAACGGAGTTGAAGAATTTATTAGAACTGCAATAACTTGAGAGTGTGTGTGGATCTCCCTTTTAATGAGTATAAATTCGAACCATTTCCTGTGCCTACAAGCCAATTTGAAACTGTCGGTCATGCACATGATTGTCTTGTTCAATGGCCATAACATCTCGTTATCGATGGGAAAGTATGCATTAATACTTCTATATCTTACTCCTTAATCTTTAATAAATAATATTATTAATTTATTTTACTTACTCCATAGTACAATGTAATAATATACTATTAATTGATAAACAAATATAATATAATTAAACCTTGAAAGAAAGAACAATTTGGAAGCATGCTCAGCTTGCATGACTTCGTTTCTAACCTAGATGAGGGGTACATGTTTCAAATTGCCTTTCCTCAAGAGTTATTTTGTTATCCACAAAATATGGACAATGAAGTTTTTATCAGTCGAGAAGACATCTCTCAACTCCTCTCCATACAATGGCTCGATATCTTGGTTATTAAAATTTTTATCCTGCAAGTGATTATAGTAATATATAGATAAAAATAATAAATATTGCCGAACTTCGTCAATTTAAGTGTTTTAAGATTGGGAACATTGTATTACAATTTTTTATAAATTTAATTGTTTCATTATGTTTATACACAATGAGTACTGTTTGTGACATATTAAATTTGAGTTGATATTGATTAATATTTGTTAGCCTTGTAGGCTTGAAGTTGTAGTTGTAATAATTGAATTTAGAATGCTTGATTAATGAACTTAGTATAATTTACATGTTTGAA
>CATIWF010137527.1:0-16324 GCA_949630135.1 Balakata baccata
AAATATCATAAAATACTAGTATATTATATCAAACTACATAAGATAAATAGTAATTCTTAATTTATAATGATTTCCATTCATTATAAATAGGTTCTAGTTATTGAAAGAAAAAAATAAAAGAAAGCCTTCCAACATAAAACAAGCCAAACATCAAATACAATAGCCAATTGGCCTTTGATTGGCGTGAAATAGCTCCAAAATAGTGTTAGTGACATTTTGCAAAGCAAAGAAAACTAGGTGGAAAGAACACATCTTTATACTTACAAAACCCAACAAATTTTTACCAAAAACGAAAAGAGAGCTTACAATCTTAAAAACAAGCACCGCGCCCGCATGCAAATACAAAGCATCATTCTGCTTTTACAACTTATTCTATAGAATCAACAAATCAATCAATCAATCAATCAATCAATCACATACCCACTATTTTGACTGTGGATACAGCAACTACACTACAAGAAAAAACCTACAGCTCTCAAGTATGATACAACCAGTATAACAACTCACTTTAAATATCCTGTAAAAATACAATATTCAACTCAATTTCATTGCAAAACCGACTCCACAAAGACGTCGTTGTTTGCCCCAATGGCAAAGAACGAACCCAGTATACAAAACCGAGAAACAAAATGACCTGCATTCAGAGAAAATCAAAGAGTCAGTCCATGCAACACTAGCACCCAAAGGTGTAATCCTTTTTTATTTTCAAAATAAAGATTATTATCCATAGCCAAATGTCCAGCAAGCTAAGAAAGTTATCCCAAACAACTTTTTCATATGCACTAATATGGTTTAACAAAAGATCCATTAACTATAGCCAACAAGTACTCCAGGCAGAATTTGCTCACAAAGCTTCCTTTCTATCTCAATACCCTTTTTACCAGCCCAACAAAAGTATCAAATCCTAGCCTACAGGAAACCCGAAAATTTCAAATGTGAAACGAGAAAAATAAGTCTTGAAAGTCAACAGTGGCAATTAACTCGTGTTATCTAATCAATTTCAACAGCTAAAAAGGAAGTAAAAAATATTGGTTCTCCAAAAATGATTTGTCCTCTCCCCCCAAAATCTTGAAAACCATCTTGAACAATCAAGAAGCATTCATGAAATGATCCTCAACCTCAAGGTCAGTTATCATAGTCATTTCTCACCTGCACCTGATATATGAAATGGCATGATATAATAAGGATGAATTTGAAAAATAGCTCCATCTAAAAGCCCCTTCTACATAATGATATCAGTTAGGTTGCACTTTAGGTAATCCTGTACTTCTCTTATTCCAACATATTATTACACACCACAAGTCCCATATCCCATGTCCACGTTCATCAGTGAGTATTAATTAAAACTAGAGTCCCAATAAAGAACAAGCTTAAAACCCCTCCATAAAATTCTTTTACAGCCTGAACTTTGCATACAGAGTATACATTTTCACAAGCACTGCCGTACTTGGTCTAGTACATCCTAGTTTAACCTAGTACGTCCTAGTTTAAGGATGTAACAAAATTATACAGCATCAATATAATTAAATCATACAGCATCAATGACTCTAGTATTTCAAATAGTTAAATGGTGGATAGGCATTCATGAAATTCCCTAATTCAGAAGGCTGAGTAACAAAATCTTACCTATATCAATAAATAGCAACATGATATTTGGAATATGAATCTTTGAAAACTGAAGCACTCCATGCTCCTAAAGAATAACCATATACCAGCAGCAAAAATCAAATATGCTCCAACATAGAGTGAAGCTTTGGAACCCGCCGACGAAACAATGGCTCCAGCCTGAAAGATGGAATGCCAGTCTCCCACCTCTTGACATCATACATGTCATTCCATGCCTGTACTATCTCATCAATTTTGAACCCCAAACCTGTGACAGTGTCAAAGTGGTAACACAAACCGTTACAGCAAATTTTAAATTTGAGGATCTCCAGAGTAAAGTTAATAACATAAAACAGAAAGCATATATGCGCTGGTATTTGTAATTTACCTTCAAGTGCAGTTTGATTGGAACAATGGTTCTTTATCATAACGGCTATATCAGTTGGAGAAGCACCAGCAAGCTCAAACTTCTCGACTGCCACCTCTAAACATTCTTCCCATGTTGGTAGCTCTAGCTTATATTCCACCACAGAACGCTCATATAGCATGGTTCCCCATAATAAGTATATCTGTGAACTCATGTTAGCTGCCTGCTCTGCTGCTTCTTCTGTGGATACTTCTTTTAATAAACCATCCAACCCAAATTTCTGCAACTGGTCTTTGTATTTGTCAAATTTAGAAAGCCCATTCAGACGCTGCTCCTCCATCTCTTCCCACATCTGCATACCCTTCTCCATGCTGTCCTCAGCCTTGTTATAAAGATCAAGGACCTCCTCATTTGGCCCATTCTCTAAATCCAACTTGCTACCGATAGCATGATACCAACAAAGCTTTGCTTGCTCAAATTGTTGTTGCCCAAGTGCAAGAAGACCTTCATAGAAATCTGGTTTTATTTTTAAAGCTTCATGGTATCTCATTCCTGCCTTCACATATTCTTTTCTGGCACACTCATATGCATCTTTAACCTGTGCAAGTATAGACTCCCTCGAAGCATCTTCAGAAAAGAGCACCCGTTTTGTTGCCTTGGACATATGAACATTACCCCAATTAAACAAAGCCAAAGCAGCCATCTCTTGGAACTTATCTGCAGCAATGTCAAAAAGTTCTTGGGCTTCAGAACTGGCAACGGTTTCCTCCATAGCCTCTGAGTATAATTTCATTCCTAGTTCATGAAGATCCAAATATGAATCAGAATCAAAGCCAACATGGTTCTTGAACAAGCGTGCAAACTGAACAATCCAATCTTCAATACAAATTGGTCCCTTTTCAACTTCATTGCCTATCTCTACATTCCCGCTGTCAACAGTATCACTCAATTTCTTATCAATCTTGGGCACCTCCTCTTTAATTTTCATCCCTTCATAAGCAGGCTCTTGATCAAGAGTAACTTCAACAACATAGAATCTAAGCGACCCATGAGGGTCGCTTGTTGATTCAGCAAGCCTTAGCTCCTCTGTGGTAGTAATTGTAATCAAATCACCTTCTGGGTCCCTATATTTCACAAGAACGCCCTTCAATCCAGGATACCTATCTTGGACTATATCCCTCAGCAAACCGATACTACAACTCATAGGTAATTGTGCCCATCTGATATCTTCACCCAACACTAACTTAACGGTCTTGGTTATCACTTTCTCCTCCTCCACATCTTCGGTTACCACTTTCTCCTCTTTGGTTACGACTTTCTCTTCCTTGATAGTCTTCATTACCACCTCTTTATTTTTGATAACAGCATTCACCTTCTTCTCCTCCACTACTAGTTTATCCTTGTCCTCTAACTTGTTCTCCACCATTTTATCACTCTTCTTCTTCTTCTTCACCTTCTCCTTCACCACCTTCCTTGGTGGGGAGGTACTATCGGGCTCTACATTACCCAAATTAATTAATTTCTCATCAAAATCAATACCCTTCTCAGTCATAGCTTTTTTAATGGTCTCCAATACCTCCAAAGCCGATAAATTATTGGGTTCCACATTCAAAACTTTATTAACATCCCTGAAAGCTAAATCTAGTCTATTCAAAGCCTCATAACACCTTGCCCTTTTCAACAAGGCCTTGCTATTCTTAGGCGAAACCTCTAAAGCTAAATTACACTCATTGATAGCTCGAGGGTACTCACCTAGACCCATTTGCATATAGCAAGAGGCCATGTTTGTACGAAGATAAGCAACATCTATATGGTTTCTCGGAAGTAGCTTGACAGCTTTCTCAAACTTTAACATGGCGCCTTCATGGTCACGCTTCTGAAAGAGCTTGTTCCCTTCTTCTTTGAGCTCTTGTGCCATGTTAATAAACATTGCTGTGTCCTCATCAATGGCCTTCGATGTCCGATCTGTCAAGGGTTTGCTTTGCTTACAGTTGGCGTCCCCGGTTCTCGGTGATATTAGGTTCTTCTTCCTCCCAGTTGGTTTTCCCATTTGATAAATTCACAGATAATTCGAAGATAAGAAAGACACGCTTCAAAATCAAAGCTTTCGGTACGAAGCCTGATAATATTTTTCAATCCAAACCCTCCTGCTTAATCATCAAAGTACCTACACCCTAAAAAGACAAAGAATAATAAAGCAAACTTTACAAACTCGTACAGCTCTTTAACAAATTGAAAACAAAACCCAAATTCAAAAAGAACGAAAAAAATAAATTATTATCTGTCTCTTCCTCTCTCTGTAGCCCAGAATCTGATAGAGCTAATCAGAGAGAGATTTAGCTTTTAATCTCTTATCTCTCCCTGCGGCTTATCTGAATAAGATATATATCTATGCAAGAGACAGAGAAAATAAAATAAATCTAGGGTTTCTCGACGAGGTAGAACAGCAAATGAATAGAAAGCAGGGCAACTGGAAAGCAAGCGTAACTTTTAACTGGAAGTAGGGGGGGCTTCGTTATTTTCTTTGAGGAGGACGATGAGACCGTAAATTTGGAGGCAAATCGAGTTGAGAAATGTTGAGGATCTGAAGGAAAAATTATAAATGATGCGATTTTTCCCCCCGGGCGGGGGGGTGGGTGTTGTTAGTAGCTACGAGGGGAGAAGATGAAAGCTCGTGCGCTGACCCATGGCGTTAGCGGGCGCTGGTCGTGTCGTGTTTGTGGAAAACGCGAAAACAGCAGAAGAAACCGTCCTAGGGCTTCAATCCGTCATTATTATTTGCATCCCTAACCCGTTTGTTTAATATATTTGCCAAAATCACCGACCTTAAGGCCAATTACCAATTAAAAAAAAAGGCCATATATGCAGATTACTCTTTAAACTCTATTCGAAGGGTTTGGTATTGCTATTTCAACCAAAAAAAAAAAAAAGAGATTTTAAATTTTTTTTAATTTAATTGATTATTTTTTAAAAATTTTTATAAACTGTTTTTTTAATTTATTTTTTTAAGAAATATATATTTATCTAAAGTTTCAATATATTTATTTTCGTAACTTTAATTTAATACAAATAAGTTTTCAAACTTTAAATTCGATGCAATTATATTCTTTACATATTAAATCTCTTAATTGTGAATTAATTCGATATGATAAATTGTAACTCGCTTTATAAAATATAATTTAGAAATTAATTCATATTAAATTTAAAAATTTATTTATATTAAATTAAAATTGAGAAATCACACCATAAAATATAATTTGAAGACTAGTATGTACCTTTATCCATTAAAAAACTGCTTATCTTATTTACCCCAGAAAAAACCGTTTATCTTTTTTAAAAAAATAAAACAAAAATCTGTTTATCTTAAAGAGATTAAAAAAAACAATTAAAAAAAATTTAAATCTTTTTTATGTAATTGGAGGTGGTAGGAGAATCAACAAAATTTCTAACCAATAAAAATGGGCCATGTTGAGAAAAGAATAGGAATTAGGAACCACGCGCGGACGGCGCCTCCTGACGAAAGGTGGCATCCCGCAACGCTAGCCGACCATGAAAGCTGTAGGCATACTAATTCCTATCTGTACGATTCCTTTCCTGTATTAAACTAATTAAGGTGGTAATAATAACAGTAAAAAACGTTTCTTTTAAATGGTAATAAAATCCAAGTGGGTCAATATAAATAGGATCAGGGACAGAATGGAATATCCTTCAAATAATGGAAGGTTCTATCAATTTTCGATTAGCAAAGCATCTTTCCTCTTTGAAACTCCCTCTCTCTTCCCTACCTGATTGAGATCAGCTATACGGTATCCTGCACCAATCGATTATAATTGAACAAAACAAAAATAAATTAAAGACAAAAAGGAAATATTGAATTTAAATGCACATGTCATATTGAATCCTGCCAGGAAAAATAATAATCATAAAAAAAAAAAATCTCAGTTTCATATTACAATTACATATTCAACAGTAGTCAGATTTTTAACATGTTTAACTCCTGTTTGCCGGAAATAATTAAGCATTCAGGTGTATTTATGAACATAATAACAAGATTATCCAAAAGGATAAGACATTATACACTTCTAGATCAATAGCAGCAGAATTTTGCTCCATAAAGTTGTCAGAACTTTAGCTGGAAATCGAAGAAAGAGTCGATCTCAGATTGCCACACGCCAACCCCCCAGCAACGACTTGTTATAACTTGCTAAATTACATTCACTCTTCCACCCAGAAGTTACTCTGATATTAATCGATCCATTTCGCAACACATTCACAAATCTTTGTAGGATAAATGAAGCACTTATGCTCCATAAACTTCAGCAGCTGAGACCAGTTATGTGGCTTAACAAAAGAACCGTCCAAAGTAATGATCACTTCCACAGTTAAAGCAGCAAGACAGAAATCCCATGATCCCTGATTCCACAGGTTGAGCAATATCCCTTTCCCGTTTGTGTAAAACTCTTACAAACTCATCTGCGCTTAAATGTCTGTCACGGTTTGAGTCAAACACATGGAAGATGATATCCACAAGATTGTCTGTCAGTGAGATGCCACAAACCTGATATTCGCATGGAAAATAAACATCAAAAAATTTGGCACGGTCGTTCATAAAATGACAACAAGGCAAGTGCAAATCAATTATCATTTGCAATATAATATATTACTAGTTTGTTTACTACATAAAATTTTGAAGCTATTAAGCAATATTTAGGGCCAAGCATTTAAGACTCAATTGAAAGCTGGTTAAATGGTGCGACACTTGTGTAAGTGCTACCATTTTTATCGTTCAATGCAAGATAATATATTGACAAAGATCTCAATGCACACGCGCACACACAAAAAGAAAAACTAAGATGGCACCCAAATGTAAAATCAAAACAGATTGCTACAACATGAATCAGACCCCGGTATCTTACATGGGATGCAGCTCTTTGGAAGTCCTCCCTTGTTAACAGGCCATTTACTTTCCCATAGCTAAAAAGGGCCAGAGAAAAAGGCTGCAACTTTTTACGCAATTCTGCGAAAGCTTTGAATTCTTCATATGTTATTTGCATGTCTTTGAAGTATGCATCATTATGTAATTCATCAACCCGATTCAGAAACTTGTCCAAGTGACTCAAGTCAGCAGAAGCAACCATGGACAATGCAAAATCCTTAGCAGATATGGTTTTTTGTGATTTATAGTCATAATGTGCAAATTCTAATTTCAGCATCTACAAAAGACAGTAACAAAAACATTAAGGAGTTAATAAGACACTAAGTGCTGCATAGCCCAAAAATGAGATTCTAAAATGCTACACATCACTAAGTCGAAGAGTGCATATAGGTAATTCAGATGCTTGGATCACTCGACCAACCATACCATAAGTGAAAGCAAACATTTCCACTTGATTGACATGAAAACTGTCATAAGCTTACCCCCACCCCTGCAGGAGTTGTACGCATCAAAGGGGTTAGGGAGAGAAAGGCTACCTTTTTCCTTCTTACCTATTTAAACCTGACACATGAATAAGGTTATCATAAATGTGATGCATCATATTCTTCATACAACCTGAAATTCCTCCAATAACAAAATAGTCTAAAAAAATGAAGACAAGATAACAATGAAAACTTTTAAAAAATCACATGTAACCAAAGTTGCAATTTTTTTTTATGACAACAAGAAGATCAGATTGGATGTGCACCACATTGGACATTAGAAAGAAGGTTCAAATAAAAAAAAAAAAATATGTGGGTGCATATATATGTGTTTTGTATGACCATGAAACCCTCTTCAATATAAGGAGGAAACAAGAAAGCTAAAGGTTTACCTCATCATGCAAATTCCTCATAAATGTCACAAATTTATCATGATGAAGGCGCCCTTTTCCATCTTTGCCAAAGAAGAACTCAACTAAACCTCCATCTTCTACTGAGCCACTAACTTTCAATCCTGTTCGGAGTCCATCCCTATGAACAGCCCCTTGTCTATTATGAGCTCGCATCAAGGCCATCACCTTCTTAAACTCCTCCTTATCTATCTCCCTATATAAGGAGACAAACAGTCAAGCCTAAAGTCTATGTTTGGCGTACGACAAAAGTTATCCAGATTAAAAAACTATTTTATCAAATTAAATGTGGATGGAGAAATTGAATGCAATGAATCAACAATCAATATACATGACATAAAAGAAAAAATACATGTGTGTACTAGCAACAACTTTTGTATTTCTCACTGCTCAAGGTTTCCATACGCACCCACTGTTGTCCACATCAAACATCTTGAAAGCCACAGAAAAGTTTGATTCTGGAATACTGAGGAGTGTAACGAAAAAGATATACCTATTGCAAGGAAACACATAATAAATTTATTACTCCAAAAGCTAAAAATAGAGCGCACAAACAAGATACAAATGAAAGTGGTATATTTAAAAGACCTAGAAATATTAAAACGAGATTAAAAAAATGCATGAGATTGATATATTGGAAACTCACTCCTTGAATGATATAAGCCCATCATTGTTCAAATCAAATAGCATAAAAAATTCTGAAGATAGACATCTCAGCTCCCCAGGCCTCCTTTCCCCACTCAAATATCCTTCTCTAACAAGATGGGATTCAGATGGAGGGAAAACAGGAATAACTGCCCGCATCAAATCTGCAGGTGTCATAAGCAGCTCTCCATTTGGGGCTAGAACAGATGCGAAGTACTCAAAGACCTGGACAGCAAAGTATCGATTAACCCTGGGGCTCTAAAAATCATTACCGTATTTGATTTTCTAACAAGTCTAAGCCATCATTTAACTACCATTAAAGTGTTAACCCTGCCACCACGGAGGAAGGTAAGTGCTGGCATATACAGAGCAGAAGACGAGTTACAGCAGGAAGTGGCAAGGACGCAGGCTAAATAAGACACTCAAGAAGCAGAAAGCATAGGTAAAACCATTGTTAGATTATTAATACCTTTTCAGGTGGACTTCGCAGCCTTATCCTCTTCTCATAGTTAGAGAAAACTTTTCTTCTATACGCATCTGAGATGATTATCAATTAAAGAATTGAAAAGGTTAAAATCTATAACTAATTGAGGGCTAATCACGAGTTCAATAATCACTGAACGGCTTAAATCAATATATCAAAAGAAAATGTTTCTGCTACACGCATCTACAATGATCATCAATTAATGAATTGAAAAGGCTTAAATCAATAATTAATTGACGGCTAATCACGAAATCAATAGTTAATTAACGGCTTAAATTAAAATTAAAGAAAACTCTTATTCTATACGCATCTGCGATGATCATCAATTAATGAATTAAAGAGGTAAATCAATAATTAATTGAAGTCTAAACACGAATTCAAGAATTAATAAACGGGTAACCACCTCCAAAGAGGAAGTTGGAGCTGTAGTCCGGCAATGAAAGTTTGCCGAAATTCGAAGCAGAATACAGATTCTTGATCTTCGATTGAGCACCGGCGGCCGTTGGCCCGTCGGAGAAACAGAATCGCGATCTCTGGAACAATGGACATTCAGAATCACTGTTCGAATCAATAGACCAGTAAAATAACCCTAAGCCGGACCCGACGCCGATCCCCGAGAACCATCCCGTGAAGGCGCAATGTGAGAGGTTTTGATGTTGACTGTTGGTTTTGCTTGCAGACCCAGGGATCAGAGGCAATGGAGACGAGGAAGATGGTGCTGGATTAGAGTATTGGCAAGATTGTAGCCGTTGGATTAGGTAGAGTTGATGGATAAATGGTCGTGATCTTCTCAGAGATGATAAGGCAGGCATAGCGAGGATTTTCTGATAGGAAATCACGGGGAAAAAAATCCGCGAAAAAACGGAGGAGAAGAGGAGGAGAGGGATTGATTTGATAGCAAGACACCGAAATGATGCCGTTTCAAGCTGATGGATAACATAAGGTGCCTAGTAAATCGGCAGCGTATTGCAAATGAGATCCGTTAAGTTGAAAGGGTGTGTTTTTTTTTTCCCGAAAAATGCATAATAAAACAAATTACATATGTTTGATATGAATTGTAGAGTCTGTGGACCATTTGCGACAACAATAGGATGTAAAGATGAAAACGCCAAAAATATTATAAATCAAAAATTAATTACACCATGTCTTTCGTTTTAACTAGTTCGTGTTTCATCATCAAATTCGTATTCTGAATACTAGTGAGGTAAAAAAAAAGATTTTACTTAAGGTGAAATTCAAAATCTTACAACTCTAATCACGGAACTGATATTATGAAATATTACTTCTCTCGTAAAGCAAAGTTAGCATCCAAGCTGACAGATAGTGTTGCAAATTACATAAAATAATAGTCCACCTCCAAATAAAATACACAGAAACTACAAGGCACATATACAAAACTGCAAATCAAATCCAATGTGAAATCTATACGCCAGCAGAAGAGACAATAAGTTAACTCTTAGGATTGGGAACGCTTGTCCTCTTCCAAACCCAGAGCTGATTCAGCCTGCAACTGCTTGGTATGCACGCGATGGCTCCTTTCTCTCCCATATATAACCCAGAAGATAATGGAGAGCATAACAGCAGCAGACACCATCACCAGCCCAACATAGATCCACCTGCTGTATCGCTGCAGACTTGGACAGTGATTCCTATATATGTCACTGAATGTTTCTCTTACAAATGTACAGTCTTCTAGATCAACCAAGAAAGGACCATAACCTCGCAGCCCATCACACACCTGCAATGGAGCTGTCATTTGGTTGTATAATTCAGGGGTCAAACGTCCTGTTGTGATGCATATTCCGGTGGATGAAACCTCACAGACATAGTTTTGCCATACCTGCACAATAAGCCAATGAAGAGCTTGTTTGCCATACTACATTACCGAAAAGCTGATGAACATTACCTGTGATGCATTGTTCAAATCCACTTCGCCAGGGCTGCAAGGTCGATCCACAAAATCATGGTAATAAGGATTGCAAAGTATAGGCACCAATGGACCGGATTGGTTGAAGTACATTGATGGGAAGTTGGGGGAGAAGTTAATGTTAGAAACATTCGTGATAACCGAGTTAATCAAATCAACAAATTGGAGAGTAACTTCCTTGCTTCGTTGTAACGTTTCTTGGGCAGTTGCACTGTCGACACAAGGCAGTATATCATCTAAAGCTGTATGAGCAGTCGGGTTTTGCACCCAGTGATTCATAGCAACGCAAGTGTCTCCAGTGACACTATCAAATGAAAGGATAGTTAGAAGTTCAGTGACAGGATTATAAAGATTTTAAGTCGAGCATCTCTTTTCTAAAAGAAGGCCAATGAAGATTTTAACACAAGGGTAATAATTTATATGCATAGTTATGCAGCAGAGACTTACTTGTGGAGGAGGAGGAACGTGCCGCATAAAATAAATGTTCCAGCAACAAGTATCCATCCGACTATGACCAGGCTACAACAATTTTATAAGGAATAATGCATTTAGAAATACCACTACCGATGCAGAAAACATAAATTACCAGAAACAGGAATCAAATTAGAAGATCAGAATATGAAACATCATTTCCCCACTTACATGTACACTAGCAATTGGATGCCGAAAATTGAAAATACTGAAGCAGAAAACCCGAATGTTAATAGGATAGTTATATACAGTATTAATATCTCACGAACTGAACAATTTGTAGAGTAAATTGAGAGGGACTTACAGAATCCAAGAAATGTAAGAAGAAGCATAATAGCAGCAATAACAATAAGTGCCAGTCTCCTGCATCAGTAGTAACACTTTTTCATTGTATGATTATAGCACCGTTATAAAGCACTGAACTGCGGAAGCAAATATGGACAAAGTCTTAGTATAGATCACCCACACAGAATCCAAGAGATCACGTATATCATCTGAATTCTCAGCTGTTCTATCAGCAAGGGTGCTAGCAGAAGAATTTATTCTTATTTCTATTTGGTCAATATCAGTTTGGACATTAGAAGGTAAAAATACTTTATCAACTGCTGTTATCTTGGCCGAAGCAAGAAAACTTGATACATCCCTCAGTTTCTGAATGTTATTATCAGCCTGACCAACAACATACTCCAAAGTTTCTGTTGTACTTCTATGAAACCTTCCTTGACCAGTATACAGAACAACACATCCAATACTGTAAACACCGAATGAGACATTAGAAATTTAGAATGCATTTGTGAATGTGAGTCTGGGAAATATAAGAGAAAAAGGAGAGTATCTACATAGCACCGATGCTGAAGACAATGAGGAAAATGAGAGAGAGAGCATAAGCCGTTCGAGAGTAGCCATAAGACCGTCTTCCACAACAAAAGTAACAGATGCCAACAAGTAGTAAGCACAGACCGAAGCCAAGTAGCCATATCACCGAAATGGCAAAAAGGGGAGCTGCAGTAAATCCTACAGACTGCACTTAACATCATTGGAGTGTGGTTAATTCAAAATTAGACAAACCTTGGCAGAGAAAATTCAATTACAAATTACAAATGCCTATTAAAAAGACCAAGTGACAGATGGAGATCCTATCATCATTTCATTTCATTTTTTATATAAATAAATGATTACTGTGTCAAAGTATATGAACAACTAACATGTACCACAACCGGTAAACTACTCATATTTAGTAATTCAACAGCTGATTGAAACTTCATTTTTATTTTAGAGTAACCTGCAACATATACCTTCAAAAGACTCCCTTTTACCTCTAGAGTCTATAGACAACAAAATAAGCTCCACTACACATTGAATCATCATCAATCTCTCAGTATATAAAGATAGTGGACGCCTTATCAGGGCTAACAAGTATTTATCATTGAATTAAAGCATAACATAATTTGAACTAAGTCTTGTAAAATACTGTTTTTATCCCATCCATCAACACAATTTATCTTTTTGCTTTCTATATATGTATATATATAGGCATCAGATCTTCGAGTTTCTTTTCTTTTACTTGTTTAGTTGTTTGGTTATTAAATAGAAGGGAAATTTGAATTCTCAACGTCCCTTCGAATGCCAAAATCATTTTCCATTAATTGGTGGGAAGCAGGGGAAATGAGAATTCTTTTCTTTCCATTCACCATCTAGTAACCAAACAAGCTGTAAATGCTACTCACTTTTACTAATTCTACCAGAAAAAATGTTAACCATTACGTCCCAATTCTTTAAAGCATTCTAGGCTTTAAGGATCCATGCACTCTTCTTTGCCCATGAATCCTCAAAGTTAGATAGAAGTGTAAGATCCAAATTTGGTGAGTGCACATTATAGAGTGAGACGCTAGTCACGCTACAAATCCTTCATAACCATATCATATGATGAAGTACTCGAAAGAGAAAATATAGGTTATAAAGGGGGTAAAATGAATTTTTTGTACCAAAACTTTGGTACTTATATCAAAATTGCACGAAATTTTTGTTTTGTATCAATTTAGTACTATATCTTTGCAAAATGCAACATATTTTAGTCCAGAAATATACATATTATACCACATTACGTGTCACTTTAAATAAAAAATACTACATATTTTGGTCTTTAAACGTATAAATTGGTAATGTGGCATTTTTATCTGAAGTGACATGTGATATGTCATGATACGTGTATTTCTGGTGTTCAAGTCACACAAATTCTATTGTAAGCATTGTTTTGAAATAAAATTACAAATATATAGTAGTAAATTGATACAAAACAAAGATTTGATATATTTTGATACAAGTGCCAAAGATTTGGTGAAAAAAAAAATCATTTTATCCTTGTAAAGGGATGAAAAACTTACAGCCCAGTAATGGTGGTCACTAATATTCCACCCACCAGTGTATCTTTTGAACCCATTTAGAGGGTCTTTTCTGTAAGTCCTCCTTGGAGCTAACACAAGTGTTGAGCTCTCAACAGGTTCACTAATAGGTGCCTCAACCACAGACCTCCTTGTCCCCCATGAAAACTCCACTCCACGCTTTTCCTCATTTTCTCTACCTGTTAGGTGGATAATCAGCAAGAAAATTTGTTTGCTTCTAAAATACTAACTACTTCTTCTGCTGGGTAACTGAGAAAATTTAAACTTGAGGGGAAAACATAATTTGAAAACTGATGCTAACTCTTTTTAGGATTCCAAGAAACATAAAAACTTCCATTAATTAAGGTACATTACACTGGGGGACCCACACACAGAAAAATGGAAAATCTAAAGCACATTAGAGGTGTAAAAATTAAAAAAAATAAAAACTAAAAACATATTCTTTTTTCCTACATTTTTCTGGGAAACCAAACAAGCTGGATAAGGAACAGCAAATCCTGAGGGAAAAAAACAGTGTACCTGCAGGGGGTAGAGCATGGAAAGAGTGCAAATGAGAATCCCCATATGAAGGAGAAGACGATGAAGAAAATAAAAGAAAGGTGAGCAGAAGAGAAAATGAGAGTAACCAGCTGTAACATAACATGATAACACAGAAATGGGAAGCAACAAAAGGAACTCAGTTTCTTTACAAAGCTTTCTTTGATGGGTCTGTTGAATTAAAGGTTTTGAGAGGGAGAAAGTGACTTGTATCATCAACTGTATTTAGAAAGTGAATGAACCGTTTGGACAATTTTTTTACCAGACTTATGTGACCAAATTACCCTTTCAAGTCTTTTTCCAATTTTCAGATTATTTTTGTTGGTCCGAATATTCAAATTTAAAATTTAGATTAATACAATTAAATTAGAACTTATTAGTTCAATTATATATAAATATATGGACATCCAGGCATTAGAGAGAAAAATTTATTAAACTCTTTAAAGTGTTTTGGGTTCAAATTTCCTATACATATATGAGAATTATTGAATATTGTAGTCCTTTAAAATCAAAGTTATGTAAGCCAATGAGCTATATCAATATTAATGATTCAATGGTAGGACATGGTGTCCTAAGGAACTTAATTCTTTCTAATAAATCTCGATAATAAGACTCTATTAAAAAAAAAATTCAATGATGATAAAAAAAAAAGGGAGGAAAATAGTTTGTTAAATAAATAGGAAGTAATTTTCGGTGGAAAAGGTGAACTTAGCTGCTCAAGAGCACTACATTGAAAAGATAAAAAAAAATGGGTCTAATTGGCTAATTGGGAATTAGCACCATAAAATACAAAGATACGAGTTTGACCTGGGTGTATGCAAAAATTAAATGGGACAAAATCTGAGTAAAACTCGTCCTAATTGGACCCCATCTTTTCCTTTTCTTTTTCTTCTTGATAAATTCCTACTGAACTATTTCTTTAAACAAAAAAAAAAAAAATAGTTTTCCTGGCCATGAAAATATATCAAGAAGAATAGTTGTGCAAAATCATGAGGATTGAAGAGAATGGGGTCAAGAAATGGGGTAGGAGTAGGACCATCCGAATACCAAGAAGAAGTAGAAAATCATGAAAATGGGAAGTGGAAAACAACTGGATTGGTACCCCAACATAGAGAAGAGCTCCATCCCCAATGTAATCATCTTTTTTTGTTTCCTTCACAATCTAAGTGGAAAACTGGAAACAATAGGATTGGGACTTCGGGAGCTCAAAAGAAAAAGGAAAAAAAAAAAAAAAAAGAAAGAAAAACACTCCGCCTGTATGATGTTTTTTTCTATTTAAATCTTTTCTTTATATTTAGAATTTCTAATTCGAATTTTCTGTTAAATTTTTATTTATTTGATGGATAAAAGTTCATCACAATACTGCTGTTAGGGATAATTTTCTGTTAAATCTAAAAATTCTTTGTCTTGGGATTCTTATGTTTTTTCCATAATGCACAAAATTGAAATTACGACCGTGTACTGTGTTACCTCAATAAAATGGAGTGGCAAAATTGGAAGTTTCAAAAGAATTATTATCACAAAAAATTACCATATTGGGTTTATGTATGTGAATATGTAGGCTTGCAAACAGATTTTTTGTATATTCTGTTTCGAGGGCATAATCTCCGCCGATTTTTTTGGCTTTCTCAAGGCTATTTCCCTAATTTTGGTCAATGCTTTCACACAGCACAGATGGAGCAAAACGACTTCGTTGCCTGCTTTTAATGGACTTTCTGTCATGCAACTGAATCCGATTAAATATAAGGAGAGTAATTAATTATAATCAAATTCAAGTTTTTTTTTTTTTAAAAAAAAGAGGAGTAGATTTCAAACATGAATTGCTTATATAATTTTTCAACCAATTGGGCACAGGTAATTTCCCAAATTCAAGTGTTTAGTTGTGTGGAATGTACTAAACTTTCTGAAACTGCTATATCTTTCTTATGTTATTGGGGATTTGGGCCATTTGCCCCGAAAGCTATATATTATGTAAATTTTTGGAGAAAATATACAAACAGCCATTTAAAATATCAATATTACAGAAAACATCCCCGACTTTTATTTATTCCACAAGGA
>CATIWF010137528.1:0-43296 GCA_949630135.1 Balakata baccata
ATAAAAAAAAAAAAAGTAGGGGGTAAAGTGCAAGTTGGGGGGATTGATTTTATACAAATCACTGGCAAAACCAGATGTGGATGGATTTGTTACGTGCAGTAGCTATCGGGGTAAGCTACTATACACCTTATGTGTATATAGAAAGCGTGCCTTGTAGATATGTTATCATCATGTGCTATGCAAATATAAATCTTTTTACAGTAATACTATTTATTTCATTATTTTTTATATTAATTTATAGTAATTATATTAAAATATTTATACTTTAATACAAATTAAATATTACAAATAAATAGATTAATAAAATATAAATATTTTAATATATATTAAATATTTAGTAAGAGTTAGTACATTTTTTACCTATATGATAAATAGAAAGCAAGATATTGCAATAAATAGGTTAAATTGCATGGTTATATGGTCTGCATTCTAACACGTTTGTACCTTAGTAGCAACTTGTCCTGGGTTTAACTTTTTCAAGGAAACAACTTTCAGAAGATCTACCACAGTATCAGAAAAAAAATCTGAGGGATGATTGTTTTGCAGAGCGTACCAATTTCCTTTCGCCTTCAATTATATGATTAAAGACCTTTTATTTTTCTCCTATCTTTTGATGACATGTGACAATTTTTAACTTCCTATATTAAAATTTTTCAAAGGGGACACACCCGCCTTTACAATATTATACAAGAAGATAAGTTTGCTTTTTTCGGTACGATTGATTCAACTGGAAGATAGAATTCAAAATTTTTTGGTCCTCACAATACTGCTAAAAGGAATATTTATTTAAAACAATTTTATCAAATTTTACAAATATGTCGAAATTTTTAAAAATTTTATTTAAATTATATCAACTTTTATTTTTAAAATAAATACAGTAATACGAAATCAGTATTTAAATCTAACTGATACTTACATAAATTTAGATTGACCGAACGAAATAAATATACTAGTTAGATTAAATAAATGAATTAAATATCCAGCTCTCTAATCCGATTATTCAATTATAACGGAAAATGTTTAATCCACGTATATTTCATTCGGTCAATTCATATAAATAATAGTTAGATTTTGATATTAATTCCGCACTATTAAAACTATATTTATTTTAAAAGTAAAAATTAATATAATTTAAATAAATTTTTTTATAATTAGATATAATTGTAATATCTTGAAAGGTTAATGGTGTTTTTTTCAAAAAAAAAAAAAAAAGCTTCCTTAATAGAAAAGTTCAGTTTTCTTAACTTCGTCAAGTAACCAATGGTAAGGGATGAAATTGATGCAGGAAATTTGATATTTACACTGACTTTTTTTTTTTTTTTAACAGATTGTGAATTTTAATAAATCTGACAAAATTCATATCAACCCAAGAAAAAGAAAAAAAAAAAAAGAACAACTGCTTTGTATAAATCAGATATATGGAAATTAGGTGAATCAGATAAGGCGGTATACAGATTATGAATTTTTTTTTTTAATTGGATCAAAAAATTGAGTCAAAAGATATATAACTGAATTGAATTATTGACTTTTTTTTATTAAAACCGAACTGAATTATACTGCTAACTTTAACTTTAATGGATCTTAATTTTTTAATAATATTCAGACCAAAAACAGTACTAAATTATTCATGAACCTACTTGTACCGAAAAAATCGATATCTATATATTTATAATTCAGTGTATATAAATATAATCATTAGTAAAAATTAAATAATTTATGTATAACATTGTTTATAACTTTTTATAGTCTTATTATATAAATAAAATAGAACTTAAATTTATAATTATATACATTTTAATTTATTAAATTAAGTTATAATTAAATTTATTAATTATTTAACAAAATTAATAAGACATTTATAATAGTAATTACTCTGAATAAATAAAAATTTTATATATTCAAAATAATTTTATATGCTAAAAAAATTAATGATTGTGGTATAGAAATTTGAATTCACAGCTTATATTATAAGTCTAACTATTTACATTATTAATATGCAAATAAAAAATATTTGTAATGTGGTGTCCGTTTAACTAGAATATTATGCTGTACTGACAAGAATATTATGGTATATTGACTGATATCTTTCTCTTCAAATTTACAAAAAAATATTTGTAATATAATAAAAACTTTCATTTTTTACTACAATTTTTATCACTAATTATATTATTTTAGTCTCAGCTATATTAATTATTTGATAAATTAAATCTAAGTGCAATTAATTATAAAGTAACATGATTTATAGTAAGTGGTATATAATCATATGATAAATCAATCTAAATTATTATTTATTCTAATTATATTATATAATTTTTTTTGTTAAAACAATAGTATTATTTTAGATTTAATACTAATCTATATATTATATTATTAAATAAAACATACAATTGATGTACTTAAAAAATTTATAAATTTATAAAATTTATAATTAATGAAGGCATTATAATTATATATATACTTTAAATTTAAATAGTCACAAACTTATATATTTATACTTTATGATTATATACCTATACATATATACTTATACTTGTGAGATTATATATCTAATATTTTAAAATTTAAATGTTATTATACGTACACCTTACTATGTATAATATATAATTTTTTTATCAAAATAATTATATTATATTAATTAAATTTATATACTAATATAAATTTTATTAATAAATATATATATAATTGATATATTCAATAAATTTATATAATTATATACTTTATAATTAATGTAGATATTATAGTTTATTAAATCCAGAATAAATCGACTAATCAAACCGGAAACCATCGAACCGAAACAATCAATTCATATTGATAATTTATTATATAATTATATATTCTTCAAAGATTAATAGTTTATTAGAAGAGTTGTTATGTGATGATTGCATGTTTCTTATAATATTATTAAGTATCATTTCAGTTGAACATGTTTAGATTTTATTTACTTTTTATTTAATTTAAAATATTCGAATATTGAATTATTTTGTAGTATATTGTTTAGTAGAAAAAATCGAAAAACCGTATTGAATTGTCCTAAATTTTCAAAATAATACAATATGAAAATTTTATCTTTTTAATACAATAAAATATTAAGATTTATAAATATCCGACTTTTCAAGACAATACTGGAGATTTTTCAATTTCCGAATTAGATTGAACCGTGTACAACTCTATATATATCTGAATTTATAAATGAAATGCTGAGATAAATAGCACAGTAACATGTAACAACATGTTTTAGACTGGAAAACACTATATTTTTCCTTCATGTCAAATTTGAGGCGTGTGCTTAAATAATTATATAGAAAAGAAAACGAAAATAAAATAAAATCACTCAATCCACAAAACTTGTAAGTGGATAAAAAAAAATAATGAAATTATAAACTATAAACCCCATAAAAAACAAAAAGCAAAAAAGAAAATATATGAGGGAATGGTTATGAAAAATCACATAATTAATTTAGAGTAACAAAAATATGAAATAATGCTTAAAGATTGTGGCTGAATTAGCAATATAGACTGAATTTATTAGAAATAACTCTTGAATTCGAATTCTACTAAATACATCATTGTAAAAAGATGAAAATTTTTTTCTGTAATTAAACTACAAATAAAATTAATTTCAAATTATAAAACAGATGAATATAACTGTGATTTAAAAAAAATTATCAACTAATGGATTTTTTTTTAATTTATTTTTCTCTGTTTTTTCTTCTCAAGTATATCCACCCAGGTATGCATCCACATAGTCATCCATAATTATGTTTTAAAACAATGGCATTTGTGAGAAATAAGGTAAAGTCAAATTTGGTGTAATTAGGACCATTTGCTTAAAAGTCCCATTTTTTTTTTATATATATTATTTAGGCTTTCTTGGCAGTTAAGGACTTAATAAAGTTGGCTTTCTTCCCCTCTTTTTCTATTTCTTTTTTTCTCCTTTTCCCCTTTCTCTTGTATGGTTTGCATTTCTAGAAATTTTAGGTAATTAATTGCATGAAATTTTTAAGATTAAATAAATAAAGTTTTGGATTTCAAATTATTATATTTAAAAATATATATATTTCTTTATACATATAGGTTGGCTGTCAAGAATGGACAGGAAAGAAATTGACAATTTGATGAAAATTTTTATATGCTTTTCTTTTGTTTAAAATTATTCAGTAAATCCTACAATTCAAATGTTGTATATATTGCATCAAATTATTTGCGATTAAAAGGTAAACTACTTTATTCCAAGTTTTAAAAATGCTCAATATGGAGATTGAATTTGAGGCTTTTCATTAAAGAAAAAAGGACCACTACAATCTCATCTAATACCTTGAAAGTATATATTTTTTTTTAATTCTCTAACGGAAATTAATTTTTTTGTGGCAATTTAACTATATTTAACATTTCAATTCTTTTAGCCATTGTATTTCATTGGATCACACATATAGTTTTAGCAATTTTTGTCTAGCATCTAAAGAGAACCACAGCACTATTAATTAATAGAAGAATTTAATGCGTGGTTTTAATTACATATCCCAAAATCGTAACAATGAAAATTCTTATATATATATGCATATAACTATAAAAAGGGTGTTTACTATTAATGTTAAGTGTTATAAAAATATATTTTAAATTTTTTTATTTAATCGACTGATTTTTTTAATTTTTTATAAATAAATATTTTTTTAAAATTTGTTTCTGGGAAAAATATCTATTTCCAAAAACAATTTTCAATATTAAAAGAAATTGAAAATACAATTTTTTTTTTCTGAAAAATATTTTTTTCAAATAAATGCAATGACAAATAGATAAAAAAAAAAGAAATTAATAAACTAAAAAGAGATCCCAATCATAAATTTCATTCAATCATGAAAAGATGAAAAGAATAAATAAAACTATGAGTCGAGCAAAACGCAATTTCAATGTATATTATAATTAGTTTGAACTCAATATATATATATATATATATAGGTTTAAAAATTTAACTATAGATTTTGTAAGTAATTCACTCCCATAATAATAATGTATATTTTAGTTAACATTTTTAATTGAAATTAAAATATTTCTATATTTGATAAGTGGTTTTTAGTACAATTTAACTGTATATTCGAACTCGAGACCTCATAATTATTACCAAATTAGTATTACTATTAAGCTAATAAAAATATTTATGCTTATGATAAAAAAGTTAAAACTGGTTGGTATTTGGTGTTTTTTTTATATGATGTTGTAAATACATGATATGTACCAATTGAACTAATCCCAATTGATATTTACTTTTTTTTTTTTATTTCTAAGTAAAGTGAATTTTCTAATTATTTATTAATACAAAATTATTTGCAAATATAGATTTTTAAAAAAAAAATTAAAATTTCTTATAAAAATAAAAATAAAAGGGTATATGTTTATGGTGTCACCAACAAAAGGACGCAAAACCTAGTCACGAAACGCTACTCATCATCCACCCCACAGCCATATATCCATCCAAATAAAATAATTCCATTCCTAAGCAAACAGTGCATAAAAATTGACTAATTCATTCTTTGGATGTGGATAATGCTGTAGGTCCCTTCTTCTTCTCAATCATAAACAAGACAGTACTACAATTATCACAACATGTTTTTTTTTTCCTTTTTTTTTAAAAAAAAAAATAAAGATCTTATCGTAAAGATTCAAACTCAAAATTTTACAGCCATAATCAATGCATTTTTCTCATTCTACCAAAAAGATTATTATTTATTAATTTTTTCCTTTAGAGGAAACGAACTAAATATGAAACTCATTGCTCCCACAAATTCAAGGTTATTAGTTTCATCTATAACCACCGAATTTTACTCTTATTAGAATAAAATTATAAATTTTTTGTCTCAAAAAAATTAATGAACTATAAATTTATTTCACTAAAATCATTTTCGGTCAGTTTCTACCGACACGTCAGTTACTACGTCAGATATCTGACAATATATTAATTGCCATTTCAGCTTTTCAATTATCTACGTATGAAAATTGGTCTAAAGTGATTAGTTTAGTATTTTTTTTGACGAAAAAACTTGTAATTTTCTGTAATTAGAGTAAAATTCAATAATTAACTCTCACAATCCACTTACAGTTTCCCTACGGACTCTAACATAAATATTAGATAATATTTCATCCTAAAATAATCATTTTATATATTTTTTCAAGCTTAGAAATTTGCAATCAAAATGCTAATATATATAATACACCAATATAAAATAGTCATATCAAAAGTTAAAGGTCAAATATTCAATCTTTATAAAATGTATAAAAAAACAATATTACAATATTATTTTTCCAAATATATATATTTAGAGAGTTTATATAGTGTATTTGACATTTAGAACCATTAGATCTTTAATTTTTAATCTCAACTATACTTTTAATTTCAACTGTTAATAGTTAAAATTAAAAGTTAAATATCTCATAGTTTTAAATATTAGATTCACCACATATGCATGTGTACTACATAATTCACCATATACTTATTTAAATTTCTTATATTAGATAAAATTTAAATTTATGTTGTGTATTGTAAATAACGTGTACACTTGCACATGCACACATATCTAAATAAATATGGGATTGAGAAAAAAAAGTATTCATAGGAATTGCAAGTGTATGTGGTTGAAAAATGGTTTTGTCACATCTCCTCTTATTATTAATATGGGAAGAAAGTGATGCACTCCACATATAAAGCAATTGAAGCTCCTCCAACTCTTTTATTTATTTTCATTAAATGGCCATCCATATCATCCACTTCACCCTCTTGTCCTTTCCTTTCAACACAAATCCTTCGATATAACAACATGAAAAACATTTACTCTAATCATATTTATTATCCACCTTGGTCTAACTGATTCCAAAAATTAGTTAAAAAATGAATGTTCACATAATTGGATAAAACAAATGTTCGAAAAAGAATGTTAAAAAAAGAACGTAGAATATCTCAGCATACCCTTTTACCCCTAGACTTAAAACACAAACAGAAAATTTAAAGCGTGAAGTTTAGAGAATTGGATATTTACTGATGGCATAACATCGCAAAACTAATGACTTTGATATCATATCAAATAAATAAACTTTAAATTTAATTTATACCAAAAGCTAGTTCAAATAAAAATGGATGTGTAAACTATTATAAAAAATAGATTTTGCAAGACGTAGAATGTCTCAACAATTTGAACGACACATACTCTCTCTTTCAATGTTACAAAACTCACATGAGAAAAAAATAAAAAGGTACGTGAGAAAGTAATAAAAAAGCCACATGAAGATCTTTTTCACGAATAATTTTGCAAGTAAAATTATTAGTAAACAACATTTATGATTAGTTATATAATTATATAAAAAATATGATTCATAAATAAAAAAAAAATTGTATGATTAGTTATATAATTATAAAATATGATTCATAAATGTGGATTAATTAGATAAAAGATTTCCATTACTACGTACACATGAAAAGTCAATACCAAAGGAAGAAAGATTAAGATAAGGACTATATATGTATATGAGTCATTGAAAGAGTCCATAAAGTGGGTTTTCAACTACGACCACTAAAGTTTCTATGTGCTTATCCATTTAATTTGATTTCTTGGTGTGGGGGAATTCATAGACCTGAAATATGGAATAGACTGCTCTCACCCCCATGTGAAAACTCAATAAAATTCATTTGAGAAAATTATGCATGATGTTTCTTTTTTTTTTTTTTAAGAATAACCTATGCATGAGGTTTTAATTTTAAATTTTTTGTTTTTTTTTTCTCTTATAATGAATACTCATCAACCAATTGGAGAGAGTTGATATTTTAAAAAGAAGATGGTTATAGTTAATAATGTCGAAGAGAATTCCATATGGGAGTTTAAGGAATAGAAGAATCTTTGGTTTATAATTGTAATACAACTAATTTTAAATTAAGTCATTTTGAAGTAATGATATCCTCAATTCACCTATCTAAACTCATCTAATTCTAATATGGCATAATTAATTGCTGTATGACCATAAACTATGTGGGTAAAATATGAGATGTGGAAAGATCCATATTAAAGATTAAGGGAGTCTATAGCTTAAGAAAGGAGAGTACGACTATAATTCAGTTCATCCGGTTCTAATTCAGAGTGAGAAAAATCGAACCGAAATTGAAAATCGAACCGAATTAATATCAATTCAGCTTAATCGGTTTGGTTATTTTGGTTTTTGATTTTTTATATATTAATTGATTTAATCGGTTCGGTTTAAAAAATCACAAAACCAAAATAACTGAACCGAACAGAATTAAAAATATATTTTTTAGACATATATATATATATAATTTACTATATATTAAAATATATAATTATATATTAAAATATATAATATATTTATATTTTATTTAATTATATTATATATTAATATATTATATATTATAATAAGACCGAATTAACCGAACCGATTTTTTGGTTCGGTTAAGTTTGATTTTAATCTTTAGTTTGGTTCAGTTTATAAATTTTTAATAATTCAGTTTTCGGTTTGATTTTGAATCAAATCAACCGATTACACACCTCTAGTTCTAATAGGTATATATATATATAGTATCGTAATCTAACGGAACTAATTAATAATCAATATAATGTGTATGAGATTATTTTAACTGTGAAAGCAGAGATTATATTTAATTGTCCAGAAAGAAATGATTGACTTTACGGACAACAAAAGGAAAAAATAAAAGTATAAATAAGAGATAACATGAAAAAGAATATTCAGCAAAATCCTAAGGAATATTCAAATAAATGAAATAAATAGTCCTCATTATTGTTAATCCAAGCTGAGCTGTGGCTTCAATTGGCTTTCCCCAATAGCAAATCATAAAGTATTTTAAGAGTCTTATTGAATAATAATAATAATAATAATAATAATAATAATAATAATAATAATAATAATAATAATAAATCTCTATTTTGGATCTCATGTTATGAGAGTAGCCGACCATCATTCCAAATTTACTAAGCAATTTAAATACCAACCACATTTAGATTATTGATTTAATTATATCTCTAATTAATTGTAAGATTATGAATTCAAACCTTTATGGAAATTATATAATAGATTCCGCCGTATTAGGAGATTTTCGAAGAAATATATTTTCTAGAGTTGAGATGGAATAATATGAATTTATTTTTCCTTAATTAGAGATTTTGAATTTAAGCTCTAATAAAACTTAGAGGGGAACATTTAATAAATTTGTCTGCTGTAAATAAAATAAAAAACCCAAAAGGGCAGCAATCCACAGGTGCCAAATCTCAAATAGATAAGCATATAAACAATGAAAGAAAAAAAAAGATGTTTTTCACTTTAGTTCTTCATCTTTTTTATGATGATATATATTTTTTTTTTCTGTCTGATATTTCATTTCATCCTTTTCATGATGCAAAATTGATGTCTAGCAGAATCTACGTCTTTCACGTTTGTAGATTCTCTTTATGTGTTTTTACTTAACACAAACAAAAAAAAGATGAAAATAAAGACATACCAACTCATCCCACACAAGCATATTTTCCAGCACTTTACATTGTCTCTTCTCTATAAAAAAATTTCTATTTTATTTTAAAAATTAATATTAATATACCCCAAAAAAAAAAAAGAAAAACTGTTAGATTATATATATCATATCGATTGACTATATTAATACAATACTATTTACAATGGTTTGGATAATTTTCCTCTAACTTTTGAAAAGATTTAATTAACCTTTTGGTAAATTTTTTTTTTCCATGCAATATGATCAAGGAAAAAGAAAAACAGAAAGGAAATACACGCTAACTTTTCCTTGTTGTTTTTTTTGACTCAATGCACCAAAATTGATAAGAACATGCAGAAGTAGATTACAACGAATTTAGAATGGGGAACAAGAAGAATTTTCATGGAGATTTTTTATGATTGTTTTGTGGGAAAATCTTGGAAAGACAGATTCCATTCTGTACATTTCATAGGAAACATAAGCAGAATTCAAAGTGATTTGATAATTACCTGCTTCTATATCTAAATCCCTTAATCTTTATTAAGCACACTCTACTGTTCAAATCATTCTTTACCAAACTCATGTTTCCTTTGACTTTCTATTTTTGACTAAATTTATAAAAAATTTTGTATAAATAAAGGCAGCCCATTTCAGAACATGTTTCCCTTATGAAAATGTTAGCCAATTTCACTCAATAAAAGGAAATTTTTTTTTTAAAACTAAAAAATTAAGTTCGAAAATCAGAAATGCACTTGATTATTTCAATTAAATTGACATAACTTTAGCGTTCATATTACTTTCCTTAGCTCAAACTCACTAAAAGGAAAATTTTTTTAACTAAAAGATTGAGATCGGAAATCAGAAATGCACTGAATTATTTCAATTAGATTGATCTAACCTTAGCATTCACATCATAGCTCAAACTCACTAAAAAGAAAATTAATATATATATCAAAGAAATTGGAGCCGGTGCATGGGAGAAAGTAAGTTGGAAGCACATTGTAACACCATGGATAGACAATTACCACTTTTATAAATAATAGATATTAGAGTTGAGGAATAAATAAAAATGATATAAAAAAAAAACTGTATTTGGAATTGTTCTTGGGTATTAAACAATAAAAGACTTATAATTTTTTATTTATTTTAATTTTTTTCAAATTTAATTTAAAAGTATCTATTTACATATTTATCTCTAAAATCAAATTTTAAAACTCAAAAAATTCAAAAATATTTTTACCGAACACAATAGTGAACAGAACGGATGTATTTTGCCAAAATAAATAAATAAAAGTGGTCAAGTAGAATGACAAAAATTAAATGAAATAAGTCAAAAATCTATGTGGTGAGAAACTTGAATCTCGTGACTACACTTCCACGAATCTCGGCTAGGTTTTATTCAATCTGTAAATTTGTTTTTGTCGGTTGTCCTTTTTTTTTTTTTTCCAAATTTTTAATTTTTAAATTCTTCCATGCAAGAAAATTGACATTTTTTGACCAAAATCCACAAAGGCAACAAAAGTTAGCATTTTCTTTTCATTATTTTTTTTATAAAATACAATATGTGGCCTACTTAACATTTGAGGGATTAAAAAAAAAGAAGGAAAAACTCAGTTTTTTTTTTCTCCAATTAAAATTCTATTCTTTTAACTAATTCAAACAATGATTTTCAGAGTCAGTTTCAGTTCAATGTTTTTGTTAACTTTTTTGTTTTTTTGACTATCTTAATAAATATTGACATTATTAGATTAGTTATTGGGTAAGACAAAGCTATTAGCGGTCCAAACAATTTAACCACACCTTCTTTTTCATAATTGGAAAGAAAAGAGAAGGCAAAAAATGGTGCTCCAATATAGTAAAATGTTATTTTTAATTATTTCTTTCTATCATATTAACTGTCATCTTTTAGAAAATCTGAAATTTTATTTATCTACCACTTATATATAATCAATGAGATTTAATTTTTTTTTTCCAATTTTACGTTTAATATTATATAGAATTTCAAAATCATTTATTATAGACTTAGGTTAAACAACTATACACTTTATTATTTTTATCTTTTATAATAATTTTTAGTCTTTTAATCCAAAAATAATTTAGTATTATCACTCTTTTTTTTTCTTAATTTAAGATTAATTAATGACCTTTTAATCCTAATAAAATCACTAAAGTTAATATGGAACGAAAATAATATATGTTTGAGTCAAATTTTTATTTAAAAATGGTAAAAATCTAACAAATAGTTGAATTTGAGAAAGAGAAAAAATGGAAAACATAAGACTAGAATTGTTAAAGGAGAAAAAAAAAAAAAAGAAAAGAAAGCTCAAAAGGCAAGGACAGTGTGCCCCAATTGTGCGCTGGCTGTCACGTGTGTACAATACAAAAATCCAGCAGCAGCCCTATGAAAATGGGTGCGGAATTAGTTGATGGATGGGCCTTAATTAGAGGGAAATTGGCCACAAAGAGAAAAGACCTTTAGAGGAAGGTGACAAAAATTTTAATCTTCTGATTGGTTTAATGGCAGAAATTATTGAGCAATTGTGAAAGTTACAAGCCTCGCAATGAATCTAGCCAAGAGACTGTTTTCTTGCTTAAAACCATTAAAATAAGAAGATTTGAAAGTATTTGGATATGTTACTAGAAAATTTATCTATTATTTTAATCTCCATCTCCAACCAAATATATATATTATATGAGATTTGATAGAATACTCTTTATTTTTTAAAATACATTATACCTTTCCATATATTTGATTTAATATACTATTTAACTTTTCCATTTATTTTTATTGTTATAAATAAATAAAATATCAAATTTATCCATTTTTTTCTTAAAAAATACTAAAAAATTTAATATTTATTTGACACCAAAATATCAAATTTGTCATTTTTTAAGTTAATAAAATGTCAAATCTGTCAAAAAAAATTAAATTAATAAAAGCATTTTTAGCATTATTTAATTGACTAGCATAATATTTTATTTAACTAACAAAATATTTCATTTAAAAGTAACAGATAATTTTTTTAGTTAACGAAACTAAACCTAAGAAATTTTATAATATATTTCTAAAAATAAAGGACCAACTAGTGTATTTATTATGTAGTATAGTAATTTATCTTATATAATAAAACAATTATGTGATCCAACAACCAAAATATCTACATGTATAATTTAAGTAATTGACTGAATACCCTTTGAAATTAATAGAGGTTGAAAATATATAGAGCTTGAGAATTGTTAAATCAAATTAAAAGTTAAGTTAGATGTTAAATTAATTAATTCAGCTTTTAGGATTTAAACAAGCTGAATTAAGTGCATTCTGAATATCACCGTCGATTGTCACTGCTATAATTGATCACTACCGCTGGACTAAATATTTACATTCTTTGTACTTCCTTAAAGTATACATTATATCAGATGCATGCATATGCCGATTGAATGCTCTTTGAATTACAATAGAATAACTTCTGATTCATCTCCTAAGCCATTGTACCAAAACAATTTCATTCACTGAAGAATGCAGTATGGCAAAACATCAATCAACTTTTCTTGTCTTCTCTTCCAGTTTTACCGAATAGTCTAATCTCATGGTTTTTTATTTTTATTGTTTTTTGTGCGTCATTCAAAATCTCCCCCAATTGCAGGCAAGACAGTAACAAAAAGGGATTTTAACAAAAAAAATAAAAATGTTATTCATAAACCATTGCTCACAATTTCATTTTTCTTTTTTTTTTTTTGGCTGAACGATAAGGATACAGTACAAAAGGAGAGAGTTGCCTGCGGCAAGGTGGCTATTATATCTTATTAGACACCATTTTTTTACCAGATAAAAATACATATATTAAAAACTCACCATGGAAAAGGATTTTTTTTTTTTTTTCCTTTTTTCTTTCAGACAATAAGGAAAATAAACGAGTGATTGCGTATATCTATTTGGCAGGAAGCACAAACCGTAATCTATCTCTGTGTCTTCTTTGGAGATGATGTCTTCCTGCTTATGCCGGCCTGGCGCATCATCTCTGCAATGGAGAAGAGATAAATAATCAAATTCATGCAACTCAAACAAACAGAACCAAGACCTTGCTATGTCAAAACTTTAAACTGTCTCTCCATTATCCAAAATTGGTGTCAGGAACACATGTTGTGCGATTTTTAGCTTGCAAGTATTTCGATCACGCCCATATTTTCTGCTTGACATTTCTTTCGAACTAAAATAGCTATTATTTTGTGTGGATCGATGTATATTTTACGTAAGTCATCGGGATAAAGCACATTATCTGTTGTAACGGAATTTGAAACTTTAGGAATGATAGAGATACTCTTAGAGTTCACAGTTCTGCAAAATAACTTGCCTCGTTTTCTTTCAAGCTCTTCATCGAGCTCTTCTTTCCATTTCTTTTGCCTCTCGCAGAAGCTTGCACTGCAAATTAAACCAATGTCATTTTCAGGTAATGAGCAAACATCAACTAAATTCAACAAAAAATCACGGTAAACAAACCTAGGGGTAATAGTTTCCTGCTGAGAATCATGAAGCATCTCTTTCCAGTCATTAAGTTGAGGTGGTTGAATTTCTTGCAAAGCTCTATAATGAATGCTATTCCCGTTCATTACATGGTTGTTGATACTACCATGACTAGCAGTGCTGGGGGCATCAACTAAGGAGATCCTTCTGCTAGGTAACCTTTTAGGTGATCTGCTTTTAGGGGGTAAACTTGGTAAGTTTGTAACATTTTCATTGTTTGCAGTTCCAGTTGCACTTGAGGGACCTGCTGCATTCAATGTGTTGTAGAACTCCTCATATAGAGGTGTTTGTAGCTTCTTCAAATCTAAAGCCTGTTGTGGTTCAAACGAGCGTCTAGTCAAATCTCTACACAACAATAACACTTAAGAAGAAGAGGAGAAAAAAAGAAAAGTAACATAAAACAGAAATTTAATGAACATAGCCGCGTAGACAAGAGCCGTTTAATCATATGTTCCAATAATATTCTTTTTTAGTTCTGCACATGAATTACGAAGGGCTAAATAAGAATCTGCGGAACACAAGAAGCCTAAACTAAGTCCATAGAATAGCAAAATTGGAAACATTTACAAGAAAACAAGGAAGCTAGGTGTGCTTTCTTTGACCTATTGGTGCAAGAGTGAGTAAGAGACAGGTCATGAAGTGCATGGTAAAAAAGGTAACTATTTCCACAACATCAACTACTATGGCCACAAATACCATTTTATGCAAAAAATAAGAACACTGAAAAATCTCTAATCTATAAGAGAAATTCAGTATCTCATAATTTCTAAACAGTTTCAGTTCTAATCTTAATCTTATACTGTCTCACATTTCTTCGTTCATCCAATTCCAAGAAGCAGAATGTTTTAAAGTTGATTATAGAACATAAAAAACTCCTTGACTTATAGCTTTTGCCAAGACACAGTATTGTTCTTGAATTTGCATATTAAATTTAGGGTTTTGTACTGCTAGCCCCAAGCACCACTCACCTTAGCCAAGGCACTTTTCTAGGCACTATATGTTAATGCTATAGTGAAGTTGGCAAAGTTGCCTTGGGATACCTCATGACTTTGACTCAGCACACGGTTAAACATACCTGGCTCTATGTCTAGTTCATCATAGCCAATATGATCTCTGCCATCATGCGAAATAAACAACCAAGTGGCCATTCCAATTTTTTGGCTCAGAAAGAAAAGGTTTGTTGAAAAAAAAGAGTACCTTCTCATCCAAAAAGGCTCTAATTTTCGACTCTGTAACTTCATCATCATCCTCAGCTGCTACTGGCCCACATGGAAATGTGAAGTCATTATCCCCTTTACCAGATTCTAAAGGGTTGCTAGCAACGTCACAGACTGATTGGCTAGAAGAGAAGAAAATTCCTCCACCCCTCTCTGATGTTGGACTTTCATCAAATTTGCATGACCAGTCATCATTTGGTTCACTCATAGGATTAAAACTCTGATTTAAATATACAATTGTGCCAATAGTCATTTAAGATATAAAATTCTGAACTGCATGACCATTGATCAAACCCAGAAGAGATCCTCACCTTGTTCAAATCAGCAGAAGCAAATGCTGAATTGAACCTAGCTGATGCCCTAACCACAAAATCATCTTTGTCATCAATCTGACACATATCGTCATCCAAATTGGCTCCACCCCAGTAGGATCCTGATCCAGATATATTCTCAGTATATATGTTTGAGCACCTCATGTTACCCATTTCACAAACATCTTTTAAACCTGTGCAGGTTGACCTTCTAATCACAACATTCATGCTGCAAGATACATTTTCACAAGTCAAACTTAGCACACAACTCAACTGAAAAACAAAAGAAAAAGTCAAGTAACTTACAAGTTCTTAACATTCACCTCAGTATTAGCCATCAGACCCCCAGATTCCTGAAGAAACAAAAATACAAGGGGTTAGAAAATGTAAGATCAAAAAAACAAAGCAGTCGAACAATAGATCTCCCAATACTTACCCTAACTGAATTGCGGAATACCAAATGAGGTTCCAAATACTCTCCAGTGACAAATGGATGCTGCATACATCATATGAAAAATTACCAATATGTGAAAATCTCCTCTATTAGTTAAGCAAAACATTATTGTAATTTTTAAAAAATGACAAATCTATCCAAAAAATTCTATAAAGATCCACATGTCTGAGAATAGTTTCATGCAGATTTAAATCAATAGAACAATTTTGTAACACAATTAAAATTTATAACTTATACAAGCTCTCAAAGTCTTCACTATTCTGCACGACTTTTCAATTAGCAGAGTGCTAACCCACATCTTTTCACTCTCCTCCATTCTCGCCTCTTTCAACTTAGAGAACACAATTTAACAATTCTTATTATGAAAGTGACACAATTCCAGTATATATTTCAAAACATATCTTCATACATTTGCCAGCTAATTCGACCAAAAGGTTTGATGTGAAAGCCAAACTTCATATTATAATTACCTGTAACAGGTCAGATGCAGCAGGCCTTAAGTTCGGCTCCCTGTCACCATACCATGATTTATATGAGATTACAGCAATGCAAATGTAAAAGTTTGACTTCGATTCATCTTTAGTTAGGTTTCCACTTAAAATTTTAGGTAAAATGCATATTTGGCCACTTTACTTTTTGACTTTTAAAGATGTGGCACCCTGTGCTTTTATTTTGACGTTTTGAGCCCCTATACTATTAGTTTATTAATACTTGAGTCAATTTTATACAGTTTTTTTGAAAATTATACTAATGCAGTTAGTATTATAATATAAAATTGTCTTTTTTATCCAGCTTGGACTAAATATAATACACATTGAAATATGTAATTAAGGTGTGCCTGCAATCCAACTTACAGTTCAATTCATATTATATTCAATCAAGCTGGAAAAAAAAGAAAATTTTATATTAGCAAACACTGTTAGTTTAATTTTCAAAAAATTGTCGCAAAGGACCCAATTCTAAATAAAATAATAGTGCAGGGGCTCAAATCATCAAAATAAAAATACAAGCGCCGCAACATAAAAAGTCAAAAAGTATAGGAGTCAAATTATAAGTTTTGCCGAAATTTTGAAAATAACTCCCAGTTAAACTCAACTAATTAGTAGCCCCTTTTGTTAAGGCACGAAACAGGTGAATACAGGAGTAAAAAGAAGTAAATAAATAAAGATCATGACTGCACTTCTGCAAACACTTCAAAAGAAAGTCCTTTGCCTCAGAGGAGAGGTGCTCGGGGATAGGAGGATGAGATTTTGTCGTCCCAATATGGAAGAGGGCAGCAACCTGAAAGGATAAGTCTATTTAAGAAGCCAGATAATGGGGAAAAAACAAATTGAATTCAATGTTATTATCATTATTTCCATAAAATTCAATTTTGACAAAAGTATTCAAAATTTCATCAAAAGAACCTACCTCTTGATACTGCTGGCTCCATGGAGGCTTTCCGGTGGCCATCTCAATCACAGTACATCCAACACTCCATATATCAGCAGAGCTAAGAAATTGAATGAGAAAGTTAATAATATCCAAAAATGAACTTTGTATGGCCATACAAATTTGCTCTGAACAACAGAAAGTTGTGCAAGCATGTAATGCATGAATACAAGGATTAAGTTTTGCAAAATCTTACACTGCAAAAATTTTAAATTGGACCCATATACCAATGGATTATGTATAGCTGACTGTCACAAAATTTAGTGGAGCCCAAATGAAAAGTTGCAGTTGATTGATTAGAGTAGTATCTAGAAATACCAGAATGATCTCATGTCAATAAAGACCTGGAAAGTTCGCTTACTTTGGACTTCAATGTGTCGTCCACAAGCATGACATTTTCAACATTTTGCACTATTGTCATTATCAACTATAAACGCAAAACAACTATTAAGCATCTATTTTCTATGAGGTTCCTCTGTAACAGAAATAAAACCTCTATAAAATGCAGTAGTCAATAAAAGTATTGGATATGTTTGATTGTCCATGAGAAGAAATCAGAAAATGCTCTTACAAGCTATGCCCAGTCTGGATAATAACTTCAGGAGCCATCCAGTATGGAGTACCCTTCATTGACTTGGCACCATTTATAGTTGCCTGCAATAACAGACACCTAAATAATAAGGCCCACCAAATATTCACAAGGAATACCAAAACCTTTTTAAAAGAAAGAATTTATATATAGATACCAGTTCAACTACTTTCTTGGATGCTCCAAAGTCAGCAAGTTTAATGCATCCCTTGTTATCAACTAGAATGTTTGCCCCCTGCAGTAAAACATTTCGAATATTAAAAATTAAAGACAGAGAAAACAAGAGAAGAGAATCTCCTAAAGACTAAGAGTTTAGCAAAACAAAGCAAAGAAGAAATACCTTGATGTCCCTGTGCATGATTCCATTCTTATGAAGGTATTCTAGTCCCAGTAACAGCTGTTTTGTGTACATTCTTATAACCTGTTTGTTAAACAATTTAAAAAGAGAGATCAGCATTTCAAATACTCGCATTTTAAAAATTCAGAGAAAAATCTTCAAAGAGAAAAAAAGGAAGTAGAGAGTAAGAAAGAAACTCGGAGTTAACAGTCACTTACTGACTCGGGGAAGGATCCAAATTTCCCCAGAAGCGATGATATGGATCCACCAGGAACAAATTCCAGCAGAATGTTTAAAGAGTCATCCTCTCTAGCAGTTCCCAAGTATCTCTAACAAGCAACGGGAATAAAAGTTAATTAAGCAATTACCCAACCCAAATTACTAGCAAAATCAACTTGAATATCACACTCACAACAATATTTGGATGTGAAAGATTCTTGAGAAGCTTCACTTCTTCCTCAAGCTCCCTCATGTTAGCCTGTTCCAAATCCAAAAAGAGGCATAACCAAGCTACTGTTTAGTATACGATTCTCATGGTAAAAGCAAAAAGGAAGAGCAAATTAATTATAAGCTAATATCCAAAAACTTTAGTTTCAAGACTAAAATTAACCATCAATTATATCAAAACATAATCCGGATACAACCAAAATCAAAATCAACATACCTGAGTTTTCTCCTTGGAAGCACTACTGGCCGCTATCAAAACCTATAAGAAAAACAAAATGCAAGTTTTAACAGCAAATCTTATAAAATCAAACATAAAAAGAACTGTTCCTCCGAAAATGAATCACCAAACCTGTTTAACAGCTAGAAGCTCTCCAGAATCCAGATTCATTCCCATATAAACCCTACCGAACGCACCGCATCCAATCAACTCTCCTTTCCGCCATCGGATCGGCGGTGTGTCATCCTTTTTAGAAGGAGGAAGTGCTGGGACAGGTGCCGGCTTAGAAAATAGGCCGATTCGCGATTTACGAATGCTGGTGCCGATCTTCTCCATAAAACCACTGAATCCTGCATCGTCTCCAGTAGTGGATTTAAAGACTAGGGATCGGCGAACCGATCCAAAGAGGTCTTGCATTTGATGTATAATTGTTAGGGTTTTGGATTGGATTAGGAGTAGCCAGTGAGGCTAAGTGAATTTGTAGATTGAATGAAACCAACGAAGAGGAGGACGAAAAAAAGAGACGTTGGAGAGAGAGAGAAAGTTGTGTGTGAAAATTCGAAGGGAGGGGAAAAAAGGAGGGTCGAGGATCCATTTTAAAAAATGAACATTTCTGATAAAATGATGTGCTGTTTGTTTACGTTTTGGGCCTTTTCAACTAATAGTTTTTTTTTTTTTTTGAAAATTTTACAAAAATAAAAAAGAATACGTTTATAAAAATAATATCTCGTAAATTTTTTTCAAAAGCTCTAATATTTTTTTCAAATATACCTCAAATTCCTAAAATATTTAAAAAGCCTAATTTACCATAAAATTAATTAAAATTGAAGTTATAAGAGTTTTATCAAACATTTACTTAAAGTTTACTCAAATTATACCCAAAATTGACATAACGTTTTCCAGAAAATTAATAAAAGTTAAACATAAGATTTATTTAAGATTTACTAAAGTTTATTCAAGAATTACCAAGATTTACCTTAGATTTATTACAAAATTAATAAAAATTTTAGTTACAAAAAATTTATTAAAGATTTACTTAAAATTTACTCAAATTTACAAAAAAATTAATAAAAATTGAAGTTACATAATGTTCACTCAAGATTTACCAATATTTGTCCAAGAATTACTTAAGATTTATCTGATATTTACTGCAAAATTAATAAAAATTGAATTTAAAAAAGATTTATAAAAAATTTACTTATAAAATTTACTCAAATTATAAATCATGGTTTACAAAAAAAATTAATAAAAGTTGAAATTACAGAATGTTTACTCAATATATACCAAATGTTTACCCAAGATTTATCACAAAATTAATAAAAATTGTAGTTACAAAAAGTTTATCAAATATTTACTTATGATTTACTCAAGTAATACCCAATGTTTATAAAAAAAATTAATGAAAGTTAAAATTACACAAAATTTACTCAAAATTTAACAAGGTTTCTCTAAGAATTACCTAAATTTTACCTAAATTTTACCAGAGGTTTACCCAAGATTTTCCAAATATTTATGAGAATGTTTACCAAAAGAATATTCAATATTTACCAAAAGAATATTCAATATTTACTAAAAATTTATCCAAATGTTTACCCAAAGTTTACTAAAAATCTAGCTAAAAGTTTATCAAAATAAATAATCTTAATTAAGTTAATTTAATAAAAGTTTACATATTTTCTTTAGTAATTAAAGTTTACCCAAAGTTTAGTTTAATAAAGTTAATTAAATATAAATTTACATATTTCTTTTGCTAATTAAGTTAATTAAATAATAATTAAAAAATAAATAAATTCATGCATAAGGACAATTGGTGGCTAAAAATTCATTCGAAGTTTATCCTAGATTTACCCAACGTTTATCCAATATTTACTACAAATTAATGAAAAGTAAAATTACAAAATATTTATCAAATATTTACTTAAAATTTACTCAAGTTATACCTAAAATTTACTCAAATTTTACTAAGGTTTACCCAAAATTTACTACAAAGTTAATAAAAATTGAAATTACAAAAGATTTATCAAATATTTACTTAAAATTTACTCAAGTTATACCCAAAATTTACTTAATATTTACAACAAAATTAATCAAAGATGAAGTTATATAAAATTTACCAAAAATTTATCTAAAATATACCTAAAATTTACTCAAATTTTACCCTACATTAAGTCAATCTCTCAACTAAAAACTACCAAAGTTCTACCCAATGTTTATCAAAGTAAATAACATTAATTAAGTTAATTAAATACAAGTTTATATTTTTTTTTTGCAATTAAGGTTTGTTCAAAGTTTACTTTAGTAATTAAATTAATTAAATTCAATTTTACATATTTTTTGCTAATTAAGTTAATTAAGTAATGATTAAAAATAAATAAATAAATACATGCATAAATATTAATAGTAATAATGCAAGTTAATAAATTATTAATCTATGTCTAAAATGTGAAAAATGATTATTTTATGTCTTCATTAAATGAAAAATGTGTTAAATACACAGTAAAATCTAATATTTGAAAAAAAAAATGAAAGACTAATAAAATTAAAAATGTAAAAAATAGAATTGAAAATATGAAATTTTTACCGGTATAATTAAAAAAAAAATTCACTTTGGGTGAAATATGTAAATTTCCCTAGTTTTTTTTTTGTCATTACGGGAGACTTGAACTCGAATATATTCGCAATAAATTATGCTCCTTTGTACCATCATATTCTCTCATGCTGGATCGAGTAGCTTTTGATTACACACATGGTTAAAAAGTAAATAAAAAAGTAAGAATTCTTCTACAATATACTACTGTTATATTTGGATTGAGTGATTTCAAATGAAAAATTTTGGACAATTTATGAATTTATATCAAATTCCTCATCTACCAAAACTAGTGGAATTAATTGTATATGCTTAATTAATAATTTTATAATTATCAATATTTAATAAATGGTAAAGTTGGAAATTGATTGTTAAATTAATGGATTGTGGTAATTGAACCAAACATGATTGTAAAAGAAATTACTTCATCAATCCATTGATTTTTTAATCAAACCAAACAATGGAAATTTTAAAATTTATGGATTTCACGATATATGAATTTAAAATCCATGGATTTTAAGAAACCCATAAATTTTAAAATCTCTCAATGCAAATGGTACCTATACCATAAAGGCTTTCCCTTTAATTAAGTTGCTTTGTTTAGACTTGAACGGCTTCCTGCCTTAAGGTGTCATTACTAAGCAAGTTTTAATGAAGTAGAGGTCCATGACGTTGTAGAGATTTAATAATTATAAAAAATAGAAGAGGATATATGCAATAGGTTTATAACTTTGATCAGAGAAAAAGAAGAATTTAGAAAGATATGTTTGGAAAAGAATGATTGTTATTTCTCAAGGCAATTTGGTTACAAATTGAAGGAAGATCCCCTTATATAGGAAATATATCAAGCTTACATAGCTTATCTTGCCATCTCACATACTAAGATTACAATAATTCATAAACAGACAAAAGAGATAAGCTTGATAGCTCACCCACTAATATTCACTCATTAAAGCCAATATACAGCTCAACAAACCACTAAATAAAACATATCTTGACAGAAAAGCAAAGATTCCTTCAGTCTTTTCCACATATTGGCTCATGACTTGAAGATAAGTTCATATAGTTACAGTCATCTGAGTCATAGCATGTGGAAGAGGGCCCAGTAGGAGCATAATAATTCAAGGGTGTTCCATGACATTGTGATAGGAAAACTTTATTGCCATATAAGCCTATTTTTCATTTTCTAATTGAAGCCTATGGTCCAGTGGAATCTTTTCTTAAGGAGCATCTTCTTCATAGCGAGGCCACAATTGCTTAGGAATATAAACATTTTTTGTTGCTGCATTTCTTTGAAATTTTATAAATTCAATTGGGTGTTTGTCACATTTGCTCCATAGAGAGTAGGAAAAAATATGATATATTTCAAATAATAAGTAATATTCATACCATTTGAGAAAAATAATATCATGAATTTCTTTGACCTATATATCAATGCTCCAATTTTCATGAAGGACTTTGAAAAATATTTGCTGTCATACTCTTAAAGGTCTAAACCATCTTAAAAATTTTCTTGAGTTCTCAGGTAATGCCTGTCATGCTAAAGAATTATATCACCGTAATGGGAAAAATTCAAAAGTCATATATTGCACATAATAAAGATACCACAACATATGAAGAGATTCATTTGGAAAAGGTCATTTTGTTGGTAATTTGAAAACTTCCATAAATGGTAGATTTCGGTTGAACAAATGTCTTCCTATGCTGTCAAACTACTAAACACTAAACAACAACTATTTTTTTAGTTTATTGTTCTCCAGTCATTGTCTTTACTAGAGACCATCTAGGGAGAAACTTATGATCAATTGCAGGGCTTGCCGTGAAGATGAGTGAAATAGATTTAACTGAGATAATCAGGTGAAGAGAGTTTTGTTTTTGAAGAGGCCTTAATAGGAAATATAGGATGAGGTTTTGATCTCCTTTTATATGCTTAACTTCAAAAGTAAAATTTGAAAACTATTCATTCCATAAAAAAAATGATGATATGGGACTCGTTTTTCTTTGAATTGAAGTATTTTTGGAAAAGATGAACAATCTATTAGGACAAAGAAATTATATCTTATTAGATAAAATTCAAACTTTTTGATACCACTTTTGACTGCTAGTATCTTCTTGAATGTAGAATGGTAATGACATTCAGAGTCCTTGAATCTATCACTTGCATAAGCATAGATTCAACCGGTCTCATCTATCTCTTCTAAAAGTATTGTTCTCCAATACTCATCACTTGCATCTGTTTGTAAAATTCTCTTTCCAGTTGTTGGAATATACGATGGAGAAAGATTAGTGCAAATCTCCTTAAATGTTTTAATAGCAAATGTCTATTCATCTTTCCATGGTGATGGCTACTGTTTCAAAAACTGTTTGAGAGGAAAAGCCTACTTTGTGAATTGTGGAATAAAATCTCTTACATAGTTAGCCATTTCTAGAAGGCGAACTTACTTTAATGATAAATTTTTATCATGAAACTTTAATAATTCACTCCCAATATGCTGACAAGGCTAATTAGTTCCATTTTGAAAGTTTTGTCAATTCTTATCTACCAATATGCATCTTCTTTTTAGAAAGTATAATATCATATTGGCATGTGAGGTCTGCAAACTTTTATAAAAGTTGATGGTGCATCTTGTCATCTTTAGAAAATAGGAGGATATCATCAATATAGATCAAAGCAGAAGATAAGATCGGCTTGTAAATACATGTCATGGCCTTTTGAAAAAGATAGGGGGCCATCTTGAGGCTGAAAGATATGACTTTCTACTAGTAATGATGATTTGGGATATAAAAAGTCGTCTTATATCTTTCTTCATGTTGAATACCAAGTCGCCAAAATCCAGATTTGAGATCAAATTTCAAGCATCTTTAAGGAATGTAAACAAGGAGAAAAGTTTTGGCAATGATAATTTATCATCATTCAGAAAATGATTCAAAGGCTTATAATCAATCATAAGCCTATTCTTTTCAATGAACATGTTCAAACCGCTTATTGACATTAAAGGCTTGACATGCTCAATTTGACTTAGTTGATTCAATTAATCCTTGCTATAACAACTGGGAACACTCCTGAACTGCTAGAAATCTTATGAATTCATTCTAAGATGAGTCGCCTTTGTAGGATTAATATTTTTATTTTGCTTAAATTGAAGAATGATGAAAAACTCTAGTATGGTCTATAAAGGATATGAGCATTTTTGGACAAATTATGTGTGGTTATCGACACAACTTATATGAATGATTTGGGCTTTGAGATTATCAAAATGGGCTATTAAAGATACTGTGAACAAATTGGACGTTGTAGTATGAGGCAAAAACCATTTATTGGATCTTAACCTATGAGCTTCAATGGATAAGTGTGACAGTTGGTTGATAACATCAAATCCAATAAGAATATCCTTATTAAGTAGGGTCGATCCCAAAACTTTGATCCAAGCCGAACATTTGCGTAAGAATTGAATTTTAATAGGCTTTTTGGTTATGAAATATATGGAAAAATAATCTCCTCAGTAGCTTTAAAAAGATCTATATAAGCTTCCAAGAAGTGGTTTGGAAAAGAGTTTTGGGATGGCTACGGTTCGGTAGGCTCCAGTGTCTATGAAAGCAATAGCCTTAATGAGGTTGTCATATTTTTCAATGAAAAGGTAGACTAGACAATTAGGTATGGGGTGTTTTTTGGATGTTTGGGAAATATATTTTGGCAGTATGACTGGATCAACATGAGTCTTGTGAAACTCCCTTCATAATCATCATATTCTGAACCACTATTATCATTGCTGATCGCAATGAAGGAATCCAAAAAAAGTTCATCTTCTTTAGAAAATAATAATTCAATGTCTACTTCATCAAGATCAACATCATATTGGCTTTGGATTTGTTGAATCAATTAAACTGATTGCTTTGACTTGTTATGACATTTTTTTGCAAAGTGACATTTTTTCCACAAAGATAACATCTATCTGTTTTTTGAAACGCCTCTGCTTCCTTCTAAAGAATTAAAATTTTTTCTTTGTAGGCTTTGAAGAAGAAAACCATTTGTACTTCTTGAAATGTTTTTTCTTTTTACAATGCTTGCAATCACATTCTTTAGAATTTCCACATTTGACCTGAAGATCTGGACGAATACAAATAGAATCGAGATTCTTTTTATTTGTCCAGTGCAAGGCTTCCATAACTTGCTTTCTTACAGCACATAATTCCTCTAAAATCATGAGCATTTTATAATAAATCTAAGACCAGGTTAAATCTTTAAGATTTATGCCCTGTTTTCGGAAATATCTTAGAGTTACTTTACCAAGTTCTTCTATGACCAAGGAGATAAATTGTTGCTTTAAATAAATATCTCCTACACCTAGCTTATAATAACGAGAGCAAACTCTTAGATAATCATTATTGAAGTCCTTCCTTCTTAATGAACAACACTTTAAATTAAAGAATTTCATGAGAACAATTTATGTATGATCTATAGAACTGCAAACAAACACATTTTCAATATACCAGAGAGCATTCATAAGAGAATTGAGTTAATGAAACTGCATCTTGGTATAATCAAGAGTTTGCAACCACCATTCTTTAACGTTGTTAATAAATCTAGTGATGAATTCTTGAAAGACTTCTAAAATAGAAAAACCCACTTGATTTTTGTTTTCCATCCAAGCTAACATTTCCAATAGACAATTTCTTCGTTGATGATAAGGGATATTATCCATAGAAAACCAAAAACCATTGATGGTAGCTTTAGGCTTCTTTTTTTGAAGACGATTTTGTTTAAACCTCCATTCCTTCTAGACAAGATTCATAGTAAAGAGCTGTTGGTTCTGCAGTAGTAGATTCTACAGTAGAGGCTACCCTAAAAGGATCTGCCATTTGAATGGATGGGACTATTGAAAAAGTTATTGATTCAGTAGTATCAGCTAATGAATCAATAATAGAATCATCAAAGTTAAAAAAAATGATTAGATTTAGATAAGGAGTTATCCAATTATGAAAGAGCATGTCACTTGTTCAAGATTAGAACTAGTTTTTTGGGCATGTTGAAGAAAATGGGTGATAGGATTTGGCTGAGAGGAATCTTGAATCATATATTGAAATGTAGGGTTGTAATCAAGTCGAGTTGAGCCGAATATTGATGAGCTCAAGCTCGGCTCGTTTAAATATATCACAGGCTCGAGCTCGATTCGAGATTTCATAATTAAACTCAAGCTCAACTCGTTTAAAAATTATTGAGCTCATAAGTGACTCGAGTTCGACTATTAAAAAACTCATTTATTATACTTAATGAACTAAGCTCGAGTTCGGCTCGTGGATAAATAAAGATAAAAGCTTGAGTTCAGCTCGTTAACAAATAATGACAAAAAGCTCGAGTTCAAGCTCGTTAACAAAATATAATATAAAACGAGCTCTAAACGAGTCTTAAACGAACATGTTCATAAGCTTTTAAATAAATATGTTCTCAAACTTTTAAATGAATACGTTCATGTGCTTTTAAATAAATACATTCACGAGCCTTTAAATGAATACGTTCGCAAGCTCTTAAACAAATATGTTTGAGAGCTAACGAACTAAATAATATCAAGCTCGAGCTCAAACTTAGCTCGTTAAGCTTAACAAACGATCTCGAACAAGTTTTTTTTCAAACCTAAACCTGAATAGCTTGCTAGCAACTTGGTTCATTTACACCCCTATTGAAATAGGTCTTGAGAATCTTCAAAAAGATGTGTTGTGGATTGTGTTTCAGTTTCTTTACCGGGTCTTTAAATATTTAGAGGTGTATTGGATGAGGTAGATATAGAAACAGTTGGTTGTTTTATGGGTGGTTTTGTTTTAAAGCTTTGGGCATTAAACATTTTCTATAAATTTTTATGTTTGAGGAGGATTTGATCTATTTATGGCTGCATAGTGATAGCAGAAATATTTACTTTAGGAAAAGGTAGAGTATTTGTAAATGCAAAAGGATTAAAAAAGGTTTTGATATGCAGGTCTTTTTCTACTTGAGAAAGCTATTACTTCAATTTCATAATCTCATCTTGTTTCTGCTGAAAAGGGGATCCAGGATTTGATTCTGAATTATCTACATTATGGAGAATCATAATCTATTTATGGAGTTTGAACATAAATTCTTGTTGAAAATTAAACTGACTTTTCATAGCCGTTTCTATTATGTCATAACCGTTAGATCACTTATTTTTAATTCTAACTGTTAGATTAAATGACAAATAACCTACAAGATAAATTAGTTATTTTAAACATATTAACCTGCAATTTGGTGTACTTATTACTCTTAATATCTTTGTCATATCAAGAGCACATATGTTATTCAAAGCAAGCAGATGAATATAATTGTATTTTAAAGTCATTTTCAAAACTTGAATTGTGGTGAGATATGTATATGAAAAGCTTGCGGAGGTATAAAAACAAATTTATATATGGAAAAAAGATATGTATCTGAAAAGCTTACAGAGGTATAAAAACAAATTTATACCCGGAAAAGCAACACAAAAAAAAATCTTAACAAAAAGTTTGAAATTTTAAACTAAATTTTTTGGAATAAGAAGTTTTCGGTTTTAGAAATGGATGTAATATTTGAAGGTATTGGGCCGTTTTGTGTTGAACACAATGAATAATATCGGCCTTGATTGACATTGTATTTTCTAAACTTTTCTTGGAAAAAAATTTTGTATTTTTAATTTTTTTTGAATTTTAAAAACTGTTTTTGATAGAAACAAATAAATAAATATTTTTTCTAAACGTAAGTTTGAAAATAGAAGTTTATAAAATATTTAAAAAATCATTCAATTAAATAAAAAAAATTTTGGAAGAATTTTTTAGAATTAGAAGTTTTCTGTTTTAGAAATGGATGTAATTTCGGAAGGTATTGGGCCTTTTCGTGTTGAACACAATGAAAAATATTGGCCCTGCTTGACATTGTGTTTTCCAAACTCTTTTCGGAAAAAAATTTGTATTTTTAATTTTTTTTGAATTTTGAAAATTATTTTTAGTAAAAGCAGATAAATAAATGTTTTTTCTAAAAATAAATTTGAAAATATAAGTTTATAAAATATTAAAAAAATCAATAAATTAAATAAAAAAATTTTAAACATGCTTTTAACATTTTCAACAGTAATTCTAAATATCTCGATAGTCTCCTTCCTTCTAGACCTATTTTACTCTCTATCCGACTAATCTCTGTTTTTTCTTGTCAAATCCATAACTTTCTCTTACTTTAATTTAATTTCAAGTTCTTCCAAATACGTAATTTGTTTCACTTAGCTATTTGAATATACTAATTATTTAAATGTTTATATTTATTGATTAAAATTCTTACTTTTTTCTTCTTTTTGGGTAGTGGCAAAAGCAAAGGGATAAATAAATTAGGAGCATAAAACAAAGCCCATTTTGGATTTTTATTGAAGAAGGAATAGACGGTAAAATTTTTATAAACTTTTGGTACTCTTTCATTTTCTTGGGTTTGCCTATCTACTAAATTACGGTCGTTCTTTTCTAGACTGAATTCGTTATTTGTAGTCTCTTTAATTGTTGTTTGAGCAAAAGGAAAAAGTTATTATTATTTAATATTGAAAATATCACGGACATTGAAAACACAAAAATATTTTGAGAATTATTCATGTTACCTCTCGCATTTGTTAAAGGTATTTAAAAAAAAAAAAAAACTGATGAAGTTTCACAATACAATAATTAATGATTCTTATAGAAATTAATATTGTATAATTTTTAATTAAGTATTCCTTCAATTTCTTTTATAATTATTACTTTAGAGATTTCGCTAGAATTAAGATGTTAATAATTAACTTTAAATTTGAAAGAAAAAATAGTGATTAAAACTAAATTATTTTTAGTTTTTTTTTTCGGTTAAGGAATTATCTTTAGTTTTGAAAAACTAAAAATTATATTGTTTAATCTAAATATATAATAAACGATTAAAAAATAAAATTAGTCCAAAATTACAATAAATAATTTAAAATTTTACAAAATATTAATAACTTTTGAATTGGTGAATATAAAAATAAAATTAAAAAAAATAATAAATTCATTGATGGTATAAAAACGAGTTAGATTAGATTTTTTATTTGAAAAGAAAAGATAAATCAAGTTCTTTTTGGGTAGGAGTGGTAACGGGGCGAGTTCAGGGCGGATTTTTCTATCCCCGATCCCGAAATTTCGTCTCCTCCCTGATTCTCGACGGAAAAAATTTTTCGATTCCCATCCCTGCATTCAGCAAAAAAGGAAATTTCCGATTCAATTTCTGGTTTATATTATATATTTTTTATTTTTCTCAATATTTAACATTAATTTTTTATTATTTTAATTAATTACTTAATTATATAATTTTTTAAATAAAAAATATTTTTTACTTTAAATAAATATTATATTCTTATTTTCTAATTTATTAATTATGTAAAAATATATAATATTATATGTATAAATATATATATAATATATAAATATAAATAAAATTATCGGAAAGGGAGATGAAATTACCCTTTCCGCCTTGTTCCCAATACAAAAGATATTCGGAATCGGAATTGGGGCGGATAACACAAATCGGACTAAAATTGTCATCTATTCTTGGGCCAGTCATGGAGAGAATAGAGGATCAAATACAAGGAGAGAAGCCCATTCAAGATTCCGGTTCCGAAGAAGATTCACCTTTTTTTGCTTGCCAAACCAAACTTCATGATTTGATTTATTGTACCCATATATGCGTGATGTATCTGTTTCTCTCTGCGTCACTTTCTTTCTTCATTAGCAGCACTTTACAGTTTTAGCTCTCCTAAATTCCTAGATATTTTATCATCTTCTTAATCTCTTCCTCCTTGTTTTGTGTTAGCTTTAGACTTATAAAGCATGGCTTTTGATATGGAATCCTTGTCAGAGGCAACTTCAGGAGCCATTGGTGCTTTGGTTAGCACCACTGTCCTGTACCCTCTTGATACTTGCAAGACTAAATATCAAGCTGAACTCAAAGCTCACCATCATCAAAAGTATAGGTAAGATATTTTGTCGGGTCCCACTTCAGATATTTTTTCTGTTTTAGTTCTGCATGTTGGGGATGGCTTCTGATTTCTTTGAGCAGTTTTTGTTTTTGGAAATTGTCTATCAGTCATTTATCACAAGAATCAGTTGCAATATTAGTTGTTTTCTTTATGAATTTGTCAGCTGGGTTATATTGATTGGTACTTGATTAATTTTTATGGGAGGATTAAAGGTTTTAAATTTTCATGTTAATTCATGTGACCAAGAGGAGAATCTTAATTCCTTGAATTTAGCATAGAAATTGTTTCACGCATTGCTTGAAAGTCATTAGCTTGAGCAAGGATTTATTTAGGGAAGATTAACGAATAACAAACGCCTGTGACTTATGCAGGAATATTTCTGATGTTTTCTGGGAGGCAATTTCTTCCGGACGTGTTCTTTCATTGTACCAGGGCCTTGGTACTAAGAATTTGCAGTCTTTTGTTTCACAGTTTATATATTTCTATGGGTACAGCTTCTTTAAGAAGCTGTATTTAGAGAAAACTGGGAACAATAGAATTGGAACAAAAGCAAACTTAATAGTTGCTGCTGCTGCTGGAGCTTGTAATGTCATAATCACTCAAGTCAGTCATATCTCCGATTTATTACTTTTGTGCTTTAGAAGCATAATTCATAATATATATATATATATATATATATATATATATATATATGTATGTATGTATGTATATGTATCAGATTTCTGTGTTTCTTTGTGTAACACGGTATTCGAAATCTGAATCATATTGGTTATGACATTACAAGCTGATAATGTTAATAATTGCTAGGCAAAAATGCAATCCTGATAATGCTGATGAAAAAAAAGTGTGTTCAATGACATAAACTATACTAAAAAAAGCATTGTATTTTCTACATCAACGGCTATCAACATTTTCTTATGTTCATGTAGATTGAATAAATTTTTTGAATCCTAATATGAGGCTTCCCAGTCCATGCTTTTGTTACACAGCCCTTGGATACGGCTTCATCAAGGATGCAAACAAGTGCATTTGGGAAATCAAAAGGACTTTGGAAAACTCTTTCAGATGGCACATGGAGTAAGGCATTTGATGGTCTTGGCATATCTATTCTTCTGACATCAAACCCATCCATTCAGGTATATTGATTCTGCTTTAAGTATCAGGTTGTCTTTGTAGCTAGATCTAGTGTTGCTCATCTTAAATCTCTAAAATGGAAAACAACTCCAATTCTGTGCCAATGTCTTTTGGAAAATAGCGTATGCATGTTGTATGAAGGGAAGGATGCAGGTTTAAGCAGTAGGGAGAGTTCCTATAGCTGGAAATGGCCAGGGACATTATTTGGTTTTTGAAAGCACTAGTTAATATTCGAACAGGGAATGAAAAACTTTTTCATTTTTTATTTTTTGGATTGCTATATATGTTGGAGGAAAGGGGGACATGATTCATTTTGAACAAATTCCTAGAAAGATAATTAGCTTTTACCCATTTTTGTTCTCTAGATTTCTGGTTTGCATTTTGGGGTGAGCCCAAGTAAGTTTGACCAGAGTTCAAGAATTTGTCTATTAAGCTGATGGGATAATTCTTTATTCAGTACACAGTATTTGATCAGTTGAAACAAAGGCTATTGAAGCAGCAGCTCACCAGAAGATCTGATACAGATTCATCACCAGAGACACTTTCTGCCTTTTCTGCTTTTGTTTTGGGTGCAGTTTCAAAATGTATTGCGACATGCATAACATACCCAGCTATCAGGCATGTGGTCAATTCAATCCTAAGCATTTTACAATATTCTTTAACTTCCCATCATTATGCTTCAAATTGCTTTAATCAATAAATTCTTTGTTAAATGATTGACAGAAATGGATGAAGATCATTTCTTTCAATCCCTCTTATTTTAAGCATTGATCAACCCTGTTGACCTATAAGATTTGTAATCTTGGCAGGTGTAAAGTGATGCTTCAAGCTGCAGATTCAGATGAGGATGGAATTGGGCAGAAAGAAAAACAAAAAACAGTTTCAAGTGCAATGTATGCCATTTGGAAAAGAGAAGGTTTGCTTGGTTTCTTCAAAGGATTGCCGGCCCAGAACCTGAAGACTGTGCTAAGTGCAGCTTTGCTTCTGATGATAAAAGAGAAGATTGCAAAGACTACATGGATCCTAATGCTTGCTATTCGAAGGTATTTGTTCATTAAGCACACCAGAATAAAGAGCATGTGATTACAATTAAATGAGAATCCTTTACAACAAACCATTGTAAAATGCAAATAAAGTGGCTTCAGTTAAAATGTCCATCTCTGGAGGAAATATTCTTGCACTAAATGTAGCAGACACAGGATGACTAAGGAAGCCAGGTTATATTTCTCAAGTGAGGAAAATTCAATTAGTAGCAAAGGGGATTCTTTAACATTCTTCTTGTCCTTATCAAAATCAATAATGTATAATTAAATATTCGTGAATAATCGTTAAATTGATTCGCTCTGTGCCCACAATATTCTGCGTTTGTAATTGGAACTTGTGATTGTATGAGACAGACAGCTAGTGAAATGTTCGAAACATTAATTGTATTTCAGTTGCTGCTGATCATTTTAAATTGAGAAAATGCTAACATGCGATCTAGATATTTTTAACCAGTGACAGAAAGAGTGGTACAAGGATACGGAACATGATGGCCTTCTGCAGAATCCTGGAATAACTACAAGAAACTGGGTAGTGTAGGAGAGCAATCAAAAAATTGAGGCAGATTTTGATTTATTGTGTTTGGTTCGGCCAGGTAACCAGCTTGTTGGTATATGGAGCATGAGTTCCTAGCTTTATACAGTTGGTTTGTTCCCAGTGCATTTTGCAATGTAGATGTTACAAGACTTAAGCTCTGTCGCTTTCAAAAACTACAGTCTAAATTTGTACAAAACGAGAAACAAAGCAAACCACTTTAAGATAACTCAGACGATGCAGCGATTGAGCAGACTTCGGTTCACTTTTTCTTTAGCTCTTCTGAATAGGGAAAGAAAAAGAATGGAAAACAAGCAGTATGAAGTCAGCAGAAGTAGTAACGAAGTAAACACATTTTGCCAAAATGAAGCAAGTGTAATTGGCAATTTTTTCTCTTCCCTCACTGAACTACAGTATGTAATAACATCACAAAACTGACTATTAATCAGGTGAAACTAGGGTAACCACCCTCTCAGTTTAGAACAAGAAGAAAGAGCCCCATCAGTAGAAATAGCAAGTGAGAAACAAAACCAAGTTTGTTTGTCAGGTTGGCTGCATTGTAAGTCACAAAACTTCCCTCAGGCGTGCTAGTAGTCAGGAAAATGACAATCCAGTTACCATCAGAACCAATTCCAGCTCCTGTATACTTGGAGTCATTGAGAAAACCCGAGTATTGGGTCTCTGTGAAGTTAGCAAGCACAAGGCTTGGCTCCAAGTTAGGAACACAAGCAGGCATTGGATTTCCATCTCTTGTGTTGGAGACATTCAGATGACATTTCGCTAACAGGTTTTCATAATTGGCAATTGGCTGTTCGGTGCCTGGTACTGTGTTGGCACCTGAGGTGTAAGTACAGGGCTGGTTCTTAAATTGCTCAGCTAGTTCTTCAGCAAAGCATTCTGCATTATCATTCTTTGCAAGGGCAGTCAAATTCAGCGATTTCCTATAGTTGTTAATGCCTTCAAAAAGAGTATCATCCTCTGCAGGTAAATCATGGAAATGAGAAGGTTAGTGTCCAAATATCAATTGGAACAAGAAGGGGTAGAGAGAGATGTGAATAAAGCACCACAAAGCAGTTTTTGCCACTATAAGGCTCTACAGTAGTTTTATCTAGTCTAAGAAAGTCTGCAGGAGGTAACAGAGAATCCGATGTTTATTAATTGCTACTTCAAGCAAAAAGAAATCCAGAGAAACACAGCAAATTTCGATGAAAATAACGCGCGAGCCCACTTTATTTTGCAGTCTGAACTGCAGCAAAACTAGTTGTTCTGTGAAACTATAATGAACTCAAGACAACTTTTTTATAACCATTTATGTTCATACTACAACAAATTTAACTAGTTCTTGTCCCTGCACGACGATTAATGGCATACCAGCGGACAAGGCAATATCAAAAGGAAACAGATTAACAAAAACAGCAATAGTGGATACATGCGGTAACCTTTAAGAACTTAAGTACACAAGAAGAAAACAAACAGCCAACGCGGAAAGACACTTGAATGATATTTTCCCTTGGTAAAATGTGGTTAATAAAAATGCCCTATTTCATCCTCAATTAATACTTGGATTTTAACTGCATCAAGCACTTGTGCTAGTGAGGTGGAATTAGCCATATAGGGCCAGATGAAGCTGGCATTTTTGAGGTCCTAGTTCATCATCTGGCTGCTTTAATTCTAACTTATCAATAGAATTAGAGAAATATAACACTAGATATATATATATATATATGTGGGATTGGGGATCTGTATTGATCCTTGGATTAGGAACAGATGCCACAGTGGATATGTAATTAGACTTGGATGACAACAAAAAGTGACTTGGATGTAAACTGCAGGTTCATTGTTATCTTAAAGTAGGTTCTAATAATCCTCCATCAAACGACATCAATTACCATACAATTAAAATTCGTCATACATAATCAGAAATAAGGCAGGTGATGTGTTAAATGCCGATGAGATAAAACACTTAAACACGAGGAGCACAAGTCACGGAATGCACAACGTTGGTGATTTTGGATGCTGCCTTTTCTTTATCATTTTTTTCCAATGCCAGCCCTATCTTGGAAGATATGAGAGATTTGGATTTATCACCTATTTGTTTGGTAGATATGGTAGCCATCCATTTGAACTACTATCATCACTAATTAATGCATTTGGTACATAAGATGCTCTTATATTTAAACTTGTGGGGCAGCAAAAAAAAGTTACGATCAACTAGCATAATGCTGTAATATGCAGAGAACATTGTATTAGCTAGCCCTGAAAGACATACGCTAAAAAATAGGAAATAATTAACATTAGAAAAATGATCTAATTATTTCTTCATGTCAATTGGCACAGAATCCAATCCAAATCCCATTACTAGGCGTAATTGGCATACCAAATTAAGAACCCAAAAGTTGTTGAAAAATAAAAAAGAGCCCCTCAAAAGCATTCCCCTGTAGTGGAATTTCTTTCAGAATCTCTTTCTTAACCTCCTATACAAACTATTAGTGCTGACATCTCAGAGCTGCAATAATTAATTAGGAGAACTCAAACGAAAGCCACAAAAGAAAATTTTAAAAGATATATAAAAGCATGATGATCTGTGGCAGTGGCAACGAAATTATAATTATATGAAGGGTGGGAGCTGGACTGTTGCTAGTTGCAATGCAAGGATAAGCAACAAATAATTCAGAAAAGAAGTGCAAAGAAATCTGGCAAGCAACAGAAAATAGTTAAACTATTCAAAGTTCCACTGATTCATGTACCCAAAGAATTGATTCAGACAAACAAACAATCTTGTTAACCCTAGCCTTAGATCTCTTATCTTAGTAATCATGTAGCTACACATTATTATGAAATGCATCCAGTTTACAAAATGCATATATATATATATATATATATATATATATACAAGAGCAAGAATCAGCTATTAGCAATCGGATCTCATCTAAAGAATCAAAATATAGAAAACTAAGGAAAGAGTGTTCAAGAAAATCAACAAAGTAAAAAATGGAGAGAGAATCTGCAAGTCAATGAACTTAAATTAAAAAAAAAAAAAAGCTTTAATGCTTACCATCACATCTGACATAAACTAAAAGGATGGAGAAGAGAAAGAACGGAGGCAGAATACTGAGTCCTGAGGATGCCATTGTTGATAGAAATGGAGTTGCTGCAGAACCAAGAAGAGACAGGAGGTGATGGGTCTTAAATCTTAATAAAAGAGGAAGTCGGAAGACTGTTACTTTCTTCGGTTGGGTTGGGTTTCAAGTTACACTCCATCTGCCTCCATTTCTTTATTTTGCAGCATTCGCCCACTGAAATAAACGACATCGTTTGATACGCAAACTTGACCTTAAGGTGCTAAAAATTTGAAAAAATCTTTTATATTTTTGAATTATATTTACTCTCCATCTAATAAAAATAACTTATTCATATTTTATTTGGCATATTTTGAATTAGTTAGACTAATTTTAGATAAAAAAAATAACTTATTTATATCCATATTTAAGGTTTGCCTTTTTTACATTAAATTTTCAAAGACTAAATTTACATATACATAAAAAATAAAAATAAAAAAGAATAGAAAGCGCTTTTTTAACTAGTGTACATGAACATAAATTTGATTATTAATTAGCTTAATTCGTAAATCTATTATAACATAACCATAACAAAAATAAAAACTTTTATAAAATATATTAAAAAATTTTTTGGACAGTTGCTTGGGTACATGTTATATAATATATTTTCTCTGTCAATATATATAAGAGAATTTTACAGAAATACTAAAAAATAAATATCTATTTATATTTTTATCGGTGCTTAAAGTTTTTTCAATTTTACAAAAAATGAATATCTATTTAAAATTATAACAGTAAATAAATTTTAAAATCATTCCAAAAATATGTCTATACAGTATATTTTAGACATACTTTCAGTATACCTTGGGATATCTTAGTTCAATTCTTACCAAAAAATAACAAAAAAATAAAAATAATTAAATCATTAAAGAAGAAAAAGAATATAATTTAATCAAAATTCAAAACATTATAGAATCTCAAACAAATAGTTTGGTTCAGAATATATTGGGTATATTTTAGATATACATTGGATATATCTTAAGTATATCTTAGAAATTCTTTAGGAATACCATGAGAATTCCTTAGGAATACTTCGGGAATATCTTAGGTATATTTGATGATACTTTAGGTATACCGTGAGAATTCTCAAGGAATTCCCTAGAATGAATTCTTTAGGAATATTTTCGGTATACCTTGAGGATATTTTTGGAAATTCCATACAAATACTTCGAGTATATTTTGAGGATATTTTAGATATATCTAAGGAATTTCTTAAGAATTTCCTATAAGGAATTTCTTGAGAATTTCCTATAAGGAATTCCTTGATAATTTCTTAGAAGGAATTCATTGGGAATACTTGAGTATACCTTTAGGAATTTCATAGGAATGTTTCGGGTATATTTTGAGAATATTTTGGATATATCTTGGGAATTCCGTGGGAATACCTTTGGAAATTATATGAGAATATCTCCAGTATACCTTAGGAATACTTTGAATATACTTTAAGGATATCTCAGTGATTTTTACCAAAAAAACAAAGAACAAAAAAATCAACAACACATACAAAACTTTTAAAAAAAGTAAATAAACAAACTTAATATCAAAGTTTTTTTTAGAGTAACCTGACGAACTCATTGAACTTAGAACGAAAGTCAAATTATAAAAATAATTACAGCATCATTATGAATCTCAATGATGATTTTTCTCTTCTTCGAAGAAGCAGAAGGGAGGAGGGCAACAAGATCATAAACAAGATCATTGTTAGATTTGCAAGAGATGGAGTGGAAATAAGATCGGAGAAGACGAGATCGAAGGAAAAACTTGAATGTTTGCAATGGTGGATCTCGAAAAATACGAATAAGATAAAAAGTTAAGTAAAAATGAAAAAATTCGGTATCGATGAAAAAAAAAAAACTTTAGGTGAATATAAAAAATACATACAAATTTTGGGAAATGATGAAATTTCCTCTCTCTCAATATATATAATACTTTTTTGTTTGTTTTGGTTATAGTAAAATATTTGTACTTCAATTCACTGCCTCATGCTGGCTCCATATTTCTTGGTCTGGCTTTCTCGTAGATGAAAAATCTTGGAGCGGCAAGTTATAGAATATTCCAAGATCCGTAATAAATTACTGAAACTATGGACTTTATAGGAATTACACCACTTATTTACAAATACAAACAAATAAAAATTGGTGGATGAAATTAAAATTGGATAACGTGGCATCACCCCACCAATAGCGTTGATTCCATGTAAGCAACCAAAACTATCCTCCCTCTACTCTCTGCACTCCCATACATAAATTTCATTTTCTCCTCGGATTTCCAAGAATATGGTAGTATCTGCGGATTGCCGGTTCTCAGTCACAGCCGCCGGCCAGCTGCAGGGCGCTGCTGGATTGGCAGGAAGGAACTCAAGACTTTTCAAGTATGGAAATGGAGAAATTACGGGTAGCAAGCTGAAGCTGAGTCAACTTCATCGAAGTGATAAGATTATGAAGCAGCATTTTTCCATTTCTATGTCTCTTACTACAAGTACTGCTGGAGAATCCAAGGTCATCAGCTTCTGTTTTCTTCCTTGTTTTTATACTTCAAAACATTATATCATGTACTAAAATCATATATCTGATGTGCAGCTAAGGGACTTAGACATGGAAAAAAGGGACCCAAGAACAGTTGTGGCAGTTATTCTAGGTGGAGGAGCTGGTACTCGTCTTTTCCCTCTTACCAAACGCCGTGCTAAACCTGCTGTAAGTTGTTCTTCTGTGGACATGATTATCAGACTACAACTGAATATCTAATTTGTTCTTGCATGCATGTATTCAATACTTTAGGTTCCAATTGGAGGGGCATACAGGCTGATTGATGTTCCAATGAGCAACTGCATTAACAGTGGAATCAACAAGGTCTACATTCTCACTCAGTTCAACTCAGCATCACTCAACAGACATCTTGCTCGCGCTTATAACTTTAACAATGGTGTTAATTTTGGTGATGGGTATGTTGAGGTATGGATTCATAAGTCATCAATAGGAAAAAAAATGAGAAAACAGTTGCTAAATGTGATATCAAAGACCAATCTCAATATGTTGGTCTGTATTATTAGGTTCTAGCAGCCACCCAAACTCCTGGAGAGGCAGGCAAAAGGTGGTTTCAGGGCACTGCTGATGCTGTTAGACAGTTCTACTGGCTTTTTGAGGTATTCAAATATCTATATGAATATTTTCTGAGATATGAGTATATGCTTTAACAATGCATTTTCTGTGTCACAGGATGCAAGAAGTAAGGAGATTGAGGATGTGTTGATTCTATCTGGAGATCACTTGTATCGAATGGACTATATGGACTTTGTGCAGGTAACATGCGTCAAACATTTTTCAGTTCAGTGAATTGGACTTGCACAATTTTAATAGTGCTCAAATACTCGATCTTTTTGCTGGCAGAATCATCGGCAGAGTGGTGCAGATATCACCATCTCTTGTTTGCCAATGGATGACAGGTATGTCAAAAAGCTTATCAGAATTTAGGCTTCATACTATTCATTTTCAAAATTTCTCTGTTTTTCCTGTTACTAGTCCTGGTTTTTGAATTTCCATCTCATTTCTTAGTCTCACAGTTGATTGACAATATATATATGAGATCGTGCTTTTGAGAATTTCCTCTGTTTTCCTGATAGCCGTGCCTCAGATTTTGGTCTCATGAGGATAGACAGTAAGGGAAGAGTCCTTTCTTTTAGTGAAAAGCCAAAAGGAAATGACTTGAAGGCAATGGTGAGTTTCTCCTTTTTTCTGTTTAAATTTTGAACAGAATAAAATCAGAGGTTTTTATGCTGAGTTCATTACATAATTTAGGCAGTTGATACAACAGTACTGGGGCTCTCAAAGGAAGAAGCTGTGAAGAAACCATACATTGCTTCAATGGGAGTTTATGTTTTCAAGAAAGAGATACTTCTGAATCTCTTAAGGTAGCAATCATTTGAGATAAATTTATAATTTTCAATCAACATACACATAAATATGATTAAATTGACTAGTGGGTACTACAAATAGATGGCGCTTTCCAACTGCAAATGACTTCGGATCAGAGATAATCCCAGCCTCAGCTAAAGAATTTTACACTAAGGTCAGTTTCTGTTGCTTCTGGATTTTCATACTATACTTTCTCTTTGCATAAAATTAGAACTAACATGATTTTAAAAACGGAATTTCTGAAAAAGGCTTATCTCTTCAATGATTACTGGGAAGACATAGGAACTATCAGATCCTTCTTCCAGGCAAACCTGGCCCTCACTGAGCATGTGAGTAGCCAAATATTTCTGATTTTTCTTTGGTTTCATTCACATTGTTGAATGAATAATCTTTTTATTGAGCACATGTTTGAGACTTTCAGCCACCAAGGTTTAGTTTCTACGACGCATCAAAGCCCATGTATACATCAAGAAGAAATCTACCGCCAACGAAGATTGACAACAGCAAGGTGAATAACCTACTTTCTATAGCTCTTCAAGCTCTACAATCTTTGATTTTTTTGATTTTCGCTTCTGACTCCCCCTTGTGTTCTTGAAAATGAGCATCTTTATGTACTTGACTTGACGATTCTCTGTGCATGCAGATCGTTGATTCACTCATATCTCACGGAAGTTTCTTAACCAATAGCTTTATAGAACACAGCGTTGTTGGTATCAGATCTCGAATAAACTCTAACGTTCAATTAAAGGTTTGCCAAACTGACTTATTTTTGTAGTTTCATGATTTATCATTCTGTCTTGGAGTTTCTTTCTGTATTGTAAATTGAGATTAACATCTATGATCATAAAAAATGCAGGACACGGTGATGCTAGGAGCGGACTTCTACGAAACTGAAGCAGAAGTGGCAGCACTACTGGCTGAAGGAAGAGTACCCATTGGAATAGGAGAAAATACAAGAATCAAGTATGGAAAGCTTAAATCTCTCCGCCATGTCTTCTATCTACACTATATTTGAATTCTCTCATGGCATCCTGTGTCATGTTTTACAGGGACTGCATTATTGACAAGAATGCTAGAATTGGGAAGAACGTTGTTATTTCTAACTCAGAGGTATGCTCCTGCAATCCACTCAATTTAGTACTTTTCAGTAAATAATGGAGTAAAATGAATTAATTTCATTTATGGTCACCGGTAAAATTACAAAACTTTTTTTCTTGCCAAAAAATTTACTAAATATGCGTCGTTTCATTAAAATCATTTTTAGTTAGTTTTCTGGTGATATGCCAATCGCCACGTCAAAATTTTAGTGATATGTCAACCGTCATATCAAATTTTTAGTGACACGTTAATTGCTACATCAGCTCTCTGGATATTCATATCTAAAAACTGATTGGGAGTTGATTTTGAAAAATAAAAATATAGTTTAGTAATTTTTTTGGAACAAAAAGAAAGTTTGTGTAGTTTTACTGCAACAAGAGCAATATGGAATGACTATAGATAAGTTAACCTAGTAAAGCATGCATAAGCCTTCTTTTCCTTTTCTTACCGAGGCCTCCATTAGTTCTAAAACAGAGCTTGTCCTTAGACCAAAACATGATTAACCTTAAGATTGTTCTGTGTCTGAAATGCTGGTAATATTTTGCATGTGTATTGGATTCGCAGGGCATACAAGAGGCTGACAGATCTTCAGAAGGCTTCTACATTCGATCTGGTGTTACTATCATATCAAGAAACTCCACCATTGAAAATGGATTTGTAATTTAAAAATCAATTTATTTATATCCTTTCATCATTTTTTGTGTTTGTTGTTGGTCATGATAAAAAGTGTAAGATGTGAACCAGTAGTGATACTAATAATAGCAGTTCATGAAGCCAAGGAACAATCAAGATCCGCTTGCTGTGAGAATATGAAATTAATTTTATTTACGCTCACAGAACTTTACTCTTATTGTAGTAAAATTATATATATATTTTTTTTATTTTAAGAAAGCCATTCAATTATATTTTTATTTTACTAAAGTCACTTCCGGCTAATTTTCCGAGTTAGGTAACCGAAAAGTTGACATGACAATTGATCTTGTACCAAAAATTGATTTGTAGTGATTTTAGTGAAATAAAAATATAATTGAGTGATTTTTTCGGCACAAAAACATATTTTGTGATTTTATTTCCATAAAAGTAAATTTCACTGAGCATATATAAAATTAACCTTGAAAATATGCAAAATCCTTAGTGAAAATGTTACTAAATTAAAATGTATTGAAACATAAAAACTTAAAATGTTTTTCCCTGAATGAAAATCTGAAGTTAGCGCTAAATTAAATATAACATCTTTATAATAAAAAATCTAACAAATATACGTATCAGTAGAATAGAATAAAATAAAATAAAAAAAATCGATCGTATAAAAATTAAAATCTCAGCAGTACTAATAAAATAAATCAAACCTCCGTAAATAGTAACTTTGTCTAAAATAAAATGAATTAATTTCTTATAGAAGCCTGTCCTTTTGCGAGTGCATTACAAATTTGTTCCTAACTGAAGATTTATTTTGTTTTAATTGTTAATTATTCATTAACTTCTCAATATAAAAATATATTCAATTAATTATAATTGATAGATGATAATTATTTTATAAATAAGGACTAACTACAAATTTATTCAACTTATTTACGTAACTCTCATTAATTACATGTCAAGTGTTTCACAAATAAGGACAAAATTAATTAAATTTGATATTTAAAGAATTCAATTGAAAAAATTAACAGTTATAAGAGTCTATTAAACAAAATAAATAATTAAGAGAAGTAATTTAATAAAGTTAAATAACTAAATAATATAAACTCATGAAATTAAAACCACAAAAATATACAATTTTTTTCCTAATTAAATATGTGCATGTGTATAAGTATTGCAGGTACACTTTCTATTCAAATAT
>CATIWF010137558.1:0-11697 GCA_949630135.1 Balakata baccata
CCTACAATAAAGGAAATAATCAAATAATCAACAATAAAGGAAATAATCAAATATGGAATCCTTATAATCAAGAAAATAACAAATTTTTCCTTGATTATAGGATTTTATTCTTAAAATCATATCTTTCCTAATTTACCAACACTTGCGCCTGAGAATATATATGAAGAAATGGATTTTCTTTGACCATTATCATACATGAGAAACTTTGAGATTTTTGCAGATACAGGAGAACAAGCATAGTGGTGTTAGAAATAATTAATGTAGACAGATTTTTTCTTTTTTAATCTATATTGCGGCGCTTTTGCATTTTTTTTTTTAATTGGGGGCCTTTTGGATGAGATTTTGAATTCTCTATTTCTCTTCTTTCAATGCTGTCTCATTTCACCACAACCTTACTAGGATTCTAAAATTTGAGTTATTTTGGACAGTGAGGTTCCTTTATTATTCTCATTGTTCTGATCATCATTGTCATCATTTTTTATTCTTGTACACAATGGGACAGCTCACAATTATTGGATAATGAACTCCCTAGGTCAAGTCATCGCTCTTTAAAAATTTTGAGATATGATTGGTAGTATGTTGATAGGATGGCAAGATTCGGAGACGTGATGAGTGGTCTAAGTGGATTCCAGCTATCATGGAACAACATACAGGGACATCAGAAGCTGAGACTTCTGAGTTCCAACTTGTAGAGCCTGCTAATGGAGACAATGCAAGGGGTGTGTCTGAAGAAAATGGTGATCATTCATTGCATAATGCTGGTCTTGTGGAGCACAGATTGTCAAATGGGAATGTCCCAGAAATAATAAATAGTGGTAAAATGGAAGGTGGCAATCTGTCTGTTCTAGTAAATGATAGAAAACAGGAAATGAGTAGTGTTAATGGGGATTCATATGGGAAGTTGGTTACTGACTTGAATGTTAAGCTCTCAGATAATGATGCTTGCTGTGATGATGCACACCTGGGTCATGTGCCAGGAACTGATCCTCCAGGTTCAGATTATCAGGAAGTTTCGTCAAATAGGACCATGCAGAATCTTGGTGATCTGTCCAATGATTTTGTGAATACATTTATGCTTGATGAAGAGCTGGAGCTTGAGCAGAAAATGCCAAAAAGTGGAGTTTCTTCAGTTAGAAGGTACTACCTGGTTTTATATCGTTTGCTTCTCTTCATTCATTTCTGCATCTCATGTTACTCTTCTACTCAATCAATTTTGGTGATAATTTGTGGACGACATGTTTGTGATCTCTGAATTCTCCACTCCAGAGGTTAATATGTATAGACCATTAACCATGGAGTTGGTATTTGTGACCGATGCGATGCCATGTCATACAATTTTGAGGTGCTGTTTCATCTTTACATGCTTATGGACTGCAGCTTTGTAAATTGTATCATCGCAATATCATAAGAATCACCCTTTTTACATTTTTGACCACTGGATAGCACATGTGTTGAAAGATACAACTATTTCGATTATTATTATTATTGGCAAGTACATGACATATGAATAGACATCTGTGTCACTGTTGCTAAATTTCCAACCTTTTAATCATTCAACTTATTCTGTACTTATGGTAGGAAACCCTCCTTTTCTTTCCTCTCAGTTCTGCCACAGCAGCTGTCAATGTAATCAGGTAATTTGTAAAATATGTCCCAAAAAAATATACAAGAGTAGGTTGATTTTTCTAGGCTTATTACTGGAACGGGCACTACGTTGTCAACCTATTGACAGAGAGGATGAGTAAATATATTTTTCAGACAACTGGATTCATGAGAAAATTGATCTATTATATATGGTCAACTTAGATCCTTGCTTGAACTTCATACATGAGTAATTTGATTGAAAGTTGCAGCAACATCTTTTCATCAGGTGCAAAACATTTGTCCAATTAGCTATGTTAAAGGGGCATCCTAGTGCATGAGGTTCCTTGCTTTGGAAGGATCAGATGAAGGTTGTCAATTTTGTTTGGATCTTGCCCATGCTTTTGTGCATAGAGATATATTTATGATGCAAACCTATGACCAAGTTTATAATGCAGTGAAATTGACCCTTTGCATTAGCCATATTTTGGATCCTGAATGTTCGTCATCTTTGAAATTCGTTGAATTATATCGTTTTTGTTACATGGAAATCCTTACATTTTCGTCTGAATATTTCTTGTAGCCAAGCCATAAACTTAGTACCATGCTCTTGATGGACATGCTGCCTCTTACCCATTGCATAAATTACATGTCAAATTGCTGTTTTTAGATTAGTGGTACTAAACTAGCGAGCCACATTTCTATCATGTACTTCCATATTCTGAGAATATCTTCGTGTTAAAAAGTAAATTTGCTAGCTCTCCTATTTAGTTCTGAGTCCAGCCTCCTGGAAGATATAGTTTTATTTCATTTATTTAAGCCTAGGTACTTAAATTGATAAACCCCTCTTACATGACCTTTTCCGTAATCACCAGCCTCCAACTTTCCATCTCTTTCCACAATACCTAATGTATTGTCTTATTGAAATTAAAACTTGAAGAAAATGAGACTCTGATTTCATACCGGCCTGAGAGTGGAAAAGCTGAAAATATACATGCAAGTTGTTTTAGAATATGGTGGTGTCCATGAGAAACTGGAAAAGTTGAGCAGCTTATAGAAACTGTGCATCTGAATTGGGATCTGATGCAAAGATAATATTAGTTTAATAATTGCTGACTTATGAAATTTTTATTTTTAGTTTTATTTTTCTTGCCAAATACAGCAGCTGATAGCTTCTTCATGCTCTTCAATTCTTGCAAAACAATTCTATTTATTTTCATTAATTTTCAACAGTGGCTAACAAATCTTTTCCACTGTCTCATATAAGGATCATTGAGGATTTCTATCAACCATGTTTTTCTGATCTAGAGATTCTTTTATTTGTTTGAACTCCCATCACTAGAAACGAAATTCTTGGACAGTCATGGCCATTAGACGCTAATAAAAATAGTGTTGAAAATTGAGTTTTGAAGGAGTTATTATTGTTGTTCATCTCAAGTATTAGCAGATGTACTGTGGGTTGGGTGTGGGAGGGAAACAGAGGTGTGATTGCTTTGTGAGTTGTGTGAAACAATGAATCAAGAATCTAAATCTGCCTCAAAAAAGAAACAAGAGAAATATACATGATTTCACTTGATGATGAATATTAGTAATTTTAGTTGTCTACTTGCTATTTGTTTTTCCATATTTGGATCCTATAAGTACTATGAAATTCCCTTTTTTGACCATCATTCTGCATATCTATTTTGCAAAACATGTATTATTTCTTATCTTCCTTCTGAAGTCAGAGGAGCAACCTCTACCGTTCTTTCACATGACACTTGCATTCGTAAAGGCACCTTTATCTGTTTATCATTACCCTGTATTAACTTTGTCAATGCCTTTGAACCTCCTTATGATTGATCACAGCATAGTATAGATTATATTCAATGAATAAAATGGATAAATTTGCAATTTTTCTCTAATTGAACATCTTTTTGACATTTCTTTACATTGTATTTTCCATTACTTTCAATGAAATAAAGTATGTTGATTATTTCTCGTACTTAAGTTATTGCCTCACAATTTCCCAGGATTGAAGATGAAGAATATGAAATATTGGTCAATGATCAGGATGTTCAAAGACTCGTAATTGTCACCCAGGTATTGCTGCTTGCTGCATATTTATGTGTCTGAGAGAGCAGGCTATCATTTTTTTTAATATTTGTTTTAATTTATTTTTCAGTAATGTGATGTTCAATATCCTCTTGTACTAGAACAAAGTGTATAGATATCCATGGACTGATTGTTTTATATATATAATTGAGGGTTTGATTGCGAGGATTAAGTGATGTTCCTATGGTTTGTATTTGAAGTTTGGTGATGTGACTGGCTGTCTTTTAGTTTGGATGTTTGGTTCATGGGATTGGCCTTCGTATTTGAAGAGGCATCTTTGTCTTCTCTCATGGTCACATGGGGTTTCGCTGTGGGGAAGGTTACCGTTCTGGATTTAGTTGCTGATGGTTGAAGAAGGGAAATATGAGGGTTTGCATGAGCCTGAGCATTTGAGGAGAGTATGCATGGGCATGAGCATTTTTGAGTTTTCTTATATAACATTGAACATCATTTCCTTGGAGAAATTGTATTTCATTGTGAGAAATTTGGAACAACCTTGTGATTTTCCTGTGAAAGAGAGGAATCAAGAAAGGTCGGTTCTCATAGTTGAGAGTGGACTTGGTTTTTCTTGGGAATTACTCATCCTTTCAAGTGGTCACGAGTGGATTAGTAATGTATGTTTGAGAATTTAGGACTGTCTTTTTCTCTAACCCATTGATGTATGCAAGTACTGTTCTTCCACGGTGGAGTTGCCAGATGTAAATGGGCTCTTTGTGATTAGGTGGAAAAGGAAAGAATTAGTATTACAATTCTGGAAGAGGCAAGGAGGAAGAACAGGCTATCCAAATGAAAATTCATATGTGATAGTTAGATTGGTGAATGGGAAGACCTTATGATTAGTGTAAATCCTTGAGATGATAAGTAAGCTAGTTGGTGGGTAGGTACCTAGTGGGATAAAGACAGAGAGAGTGGGTTTCTATGCCGTTTTCTTGGAAGTTTGTAAGGTATTTGTAGGTAGGTGAGAGTCTAACAGCCCTTGACTGGGCCTGACAAATACACCAAATACATCCTTGTTTTGCTACTAATCCTGGATGTATATGTGAATTGTTGCTTTCTAATATTACATTCTATACGTCTAAGAGGATTGCAAGCAATAACCATCCTTTAGGAAATTTAGCCCTTTTTTCTGCTTATCATGTATTCTTTCTCTTGCTTCCCTCTCAATCTATTCTTAAATATGCAATTTATGGGTGATAGGCAGTATGATCACAAATTTCATCATCTAGTCGGTTATCAATTTGTTGGCATTTTATTTTCTGGGTCTTTGCTGTGCAGAATAATAGAGCAGGTGAAGGATCTAAATCTATTGGTAAAGAATCCAAATCAATTTCTAAGGAGCTTGCTTCTGCAATTAATGATGGACTCTATTTTTTTGAACAGGTTGAGCCTTCTGTTATGTTTGTCAGAAGAATTTTTTTGCTGAAATGTCTCAGTTTTAATACCTGTGTAGATTTTGTTGACCATTACATCTGATGATCCTTAAAACATGATCTTTATTCTCAGGAGCTTAAAACTAGGCAATCTAATCACAGAAAACATAGTTCTAGTTTTGAAAGCAGAGATGGGAAGTCAAGATCTATAAATAGTGCTCCAGGAGTATCAAATTCAAAGGCTGGTGAAAACATCACTGGAAGTGGTGTTCACGAAGAGTCTGGAAGCTCTAGTAATTTAAGAAAACAAAATAAAGGTTTTTCCAAGCAGCAGTCATTCCATAAACAACGATTTTTCTCCAACAACTTCAGGAATCATGGCACTGGTCGTAATTCTTTTGGGATCGTATCGGAAAGTCCACCAAGTAACTCAGTTGGATTTTTCTTTGGCTCTACACCTCCTGAAAATCATGGGTCAGTAAAAATCAACTGTTGCCTGCGCTTTGGAATTTCTTTTTTGAAACTGAAGTCTTCTGCTGGTTTATTTGTATTTAGCATTGCAATTATAACTGGTTTCAGCAGTTAGTGATATTGTTTCCAAGTTACCATACAAATATATCTGAGTGAGTTGACGTCTTTTTTAGTTTTTGTTAAGCTAACATGTATCTGAATCTCAATTTTTGCAGTCCTAGGTCCTCAAAATTGAGTTGTTCACCACATGCCACTCTCTCAGGCAGTAGTCCACCAGTGGGATCCATGCCAAAGTCGTTCCCTCCATTTCAGCATCCAAGCCATCAACTTTTAGAAGAAAATGGCTTTAAGCAGCAGAAGTAAGCAAAATGTGTGTGTGGATGTGAGGTGATTTATCAGTCTCTAGTCTACTTTTTGAAAGTTGGCTCACCTGTGTGTTCACTGTTTAGGTACCTGAAGTTTCATAAGCGCTGCCTGAGTGACAGAAAGAAAATGGGAGTTGGTTGTAGTGAGGTGTGTCTCTGAATTTTCCTCTTGTTATTTTTATTTTTATTATATTGTTCAATGGTTTTAGACATAGCCATTGCCAATACAATGAGAGATTTTGTGTGCTTGTTTTGAGTGGAATTTTGGTCATCCTTGAATGAGAAACTTTAGGATTCTCTCTATATATATTTAACTTATAGTTTATAAGCAACTAATAAACCTGCTTTCTTTTGCAAGTGATAACTGTTTTCCTAGAAACAATGATTAAAGCACTACATGCTTGATTTAAATGCTGGCTTCTGATGGTCAACTTCAACCCCCCCCCCCCCAACACACACACAATTTTTGGAACAGTGTTATCTCTTCCAGTTTAATTTGATCTTTTGTTTATTTTTGTGCAGGAAATGAACACACTATATAGGTTTTGGTCATATTTCCTTAGAGATATATTTGTTCCTTCTATGTATAATGAGTTCCGGAAATTAGCTCTGGAAGATGCATCTACGAATTACAATTATGGGATTGAGTGTCTTTTCAGATTCTATAGGTAATACTGATGCGTTGAGCTTTCTTTTTCCCTGTTCACTGAAGCTTTCATATAAGATTCAAGATTGTGTGCTTGATTCTTACCATTGGATTTCTTTTCTTTCCCATAGCTTTCAACTTATATTTCTGCTGTTTAATGGAGCAAATGGATACTAATTTTGCTTGCTAACTGTTACATATCTTAATTTTCATGTTAATTGATGTTGAAATTATTTGTTTTTCAGTTATGGTTTGGAGAATAAATTCAGAGAGGATTTATACAGGGATTTTGAAGAGCTTACTCTTGAGTTCTATCACAAAGGCAATAATTATGGCCTTGAGAAATATTGGTAACTTAGCTGAAACTTTTCTTCCCTCCGCTAACGTGATGCACATTTAGCTTCCTTTCTTGAAAGTTTGAGCAAGCTTATTTAGTAATAGACCACAGATGCAGACACGTGTGCGTAGAAGCATAGAACAATGTCAAGATAGCATATATTATGGAAATTAATTGATTTTAATTATTTTATAAGGTATGAAAAAGAGAAAATTGTCCAAAGATAGTGATCCCTGTAGAAACTGTTTTTGCGCATGGCAATTTAGTTAAAAATGATAGGGCCACTCAAGGTGATATACCTTCCTATCACCTCCTTGAAGCGCAAAAAAACGTGCCTAAATGAAGCAAAATACTGAAGTTCTAATGTAATTTACTAGTAATATAATATAATATACTAAAAAATATAAATCATAAATATTAGCGAACATAATCAAGTAACAATTAAAATTTGTCAATAGTCACTTCACATGATAAAAAAACTCCATAACATTCAAAAAATAAATTCTATATAATTATGTAGGAATCTGGTATTTAAAGCTAATAATAGTAAATTAATAGTTTGATGTAATAGACTTATAGCCGCCACCTTGTATCTATTAAAATAAAATCCTAACCTATTGCCTTTTAAAAGAAGCGCATTGTAATTGTACATGAAGCAGTGAGCCCATTTTGCGCTTCGTGTGAGCACTTAGCGCACCAGATGAGTGCTTTTGACTACACTGGCACATGGTCGCCCTAAAAGGAAGCTTCCACACAATTAGGTCTTATCAATTTTTATAGAAACCTTAATTTTGATGTAAGAGGAGTACAAATTCGAGGTAATAGAAGAAAACAAAATTGACATGAGAAAATAGGTACTAATCGAGAAGCAACCTTGGATTGCAGCATCGAGTGTTAGTTAAAAATCACTAAGAGCCTGTTCGGGGTTGAATTTCCGAAAAACACTTTTTGTAAAAAAATTTGTATTTTTTATTTTTTTTTTTAGTTTTGAAAACTATTTTTAGTAGAGACAGGTAAATTGATATTTTTTCCAAAAGTAGATTTAGAAAAAGCAATTTATAAAAAATTAAAAAAAATCAGTATATTAAATCAAAAAATTCAAAATATATTTTTAAGATACTCAATAGCAATCTCAAACACTCTTTAAAACTCCTTCAAGGCAACACCTGGAAGGAGGCTAGGAAAACTAATTTATTCTTGGCAATTGCAAAAATGAACTTGGAGCTTGAGAGATCTTTCTTTGGTTAATCACAGCAATATTTGCAATATACAGTAGTTATCTGAGCAAATTTTCTTCTGGTGTTCCACTATCAGCAAAACCCACCAATCTTTATGGTCATAACCAACTTTTCTTAGAAACATGGATAAGTGATTCCAGAAAAAACTTAATGCCGGTGTAACAAACAATTAGATGAGTATTAGATCAACTCTAGTTATATAATGCCGACACATTTTTCAGGGATCTAAATAGCTGCATCAACTGATATTAAATTTTAGGAGAATAGCGGATCATTTAAAAACTGCTACTTTGGCTTTGCGAATTTCTTTTACTGGAAAGAAAGCAACAGTTGGACAAGTAAGTAGGACAACTTATTATTTCTTTTTTTAATTTTTTTTTTCCAAATGAAAACAGAGTTGGAAGGAAACAGTAAGGACTGTTTGAATTCCAAATTCTTGTTCAAACTTGTCTAGGTTGAAAGTGATTTAAGAGATTGGTTAAGGAATATTTTTGTCTTTTAATCATTTGGATTGAATGTTGTAACTGAAGTGATGTCATCGGTGAACACAGCTTTTATAAAGCTGGTTTATGGGTTGTTCATCAAGGGCATCATTTCATTTGCACCCACAAAACTAGAGTTGAATATTTGGGAAGATTTCAAAATATGCCATGTCTTAGCTTTGACAAATTAATAATTGTGATTTTTATATTCAGTTCCGAACTTTTTTTTTAATTTGGTACAAGAATACTTATGTTTGTATGTGTAGAACTCTACGAGAGCTACTATAATGTTTGTCAGAAAATTGAATTGCAATCATACACAATAGATTGCAGTATCTCCTGCAAATTAGGGCTTGGTTTGCTTAACTTTTCCTTTAATTATTTGTGCTGTTTGTTATTATTACTATTACTATTGTTGTTGTTGTCGTTGGTGTTAGGGCATTCCACCATTATCGTGGGCTACGTGACCAAAAAGAACCGCTAAGAAAACATCCGGAGCTGGATAAGTTGCTCAGGGAAGAGTACCGGAGCTTGGAAGACTTCCGTGCGAAAGAGAAGAGAAGCGTGTAAAAGAAGAAGGTACTCACAGTTGATAGTATTATGCACTTGTGCGGTGATGACATGCTCCCGATTTTGAAAATCAATTCTGATAAACAGGGAGAATGACTCGGCCTCTTATGTTTTGTTGGATGAGAGAAGTTGGTTTTTGTAAATTGTCTTTTGGGGAAATTTTCATTTGCACCTGTAAGGACTGCTCACTTTCGAGGCTTGTTTTGTTTTTTCTTCACATTTTTGTCTTTCATTCTTTTCCCTTTTTGCTTTCTCCTGGTCTTGAGGAGGTTCTGGCTTCTGGATATAACCCTTTTCAAGAATTGTCTGCAAGCTCAGAGAGGTGCCTGCCCGTTAACGACCACTAAAATTTCCTTTTGTTGTAATATGTACATAAAGTGCCAAAAAAAAAAAAGGAAAAGAAAGAAAAAGATAGAAACAAAAAAGAAGATTATAGATGTAGTGACCTTGTGAAAATCAAATAAATGCAGATTCAATTTTTATTTTTATTTCAAAATTAGTTTTTTTTTTTTTAAAAAAAATTTCTAGTAGTTCTGCCCCTGCCTGGCTCCATTTCTGCTTTTGTCAATGTTGTGGATTACTGGAAAATCATTTCAATGAACTACATATCTAGTGCCTTGGTTCACATAGTGGAAACAAGTCTTATATATATATATATATACACACACACACATGCACGCACACATCATTTTGTTGTATGCTTTCTGGATTGAATGTTTGTGTATATTTATATAATTTGAATGGGTCTCATACTCCCAATGGTAATGATAATGAGAGCAAATTGAACTAAATTGCCTAATGATAAAAAAGACATTGCACTTCATATGTTTTATTTTAAAATTTTGTAATATTTATTGTAGCCAATATAGAGAATCAAATCTAAAATATTTATAAAAATTATTACAGTATAACAAGCTTTGCAAGATTTAGTTTGAAAATTTTACAATTGAATGAATTTTCTTCTTTTAAGCGGTATAATTCCACGAAACAAATAGAAGTATAATTGAATACCTAGTTTGCAAATTTAGAACTTTGAGTGAATATTTCGGAGAATGATTGACTGACATTTACATCAATAATGTAACTTTTCTTATTATTCACAAAAACCTGTAGGATATTTCTCTTGAGTGAATTTTTCTCTCTCAATACTTCTCATTTATGGGTCTTATTTGGATATCACCCACCTTTTGGTCAGCAATACCACTGAATTTTTTTTTTTTAATGGATTTTTGCTGGTTTTTGTAGTTTTTCGTAGAGTCAATTTTCTCTAGTTTTATTTGGTTTATGATTTTTCTTTGTTTTTCTTGTGGGAGTTTTTCTTAATCTTTGATGGATATTTGTTATAACTTGCAGATATATCCCTTGATGATTGGAGACAGATGTTCTTTCCTTTCTGCGCTTCACAGGTATTGTGCATATGTGAAAAGGTTTCATGAGCAAATCTACATCAAATGTCCAATGAGCTATCGGACTCTCATGTCCATGTCCCAATATTGATTCTACACCTTATGTACCAAAACTATATTTCAAGTCTCAAGATTGACTCTGCACTGACTATTACAAGTCTCAAGATTGATTCTATATTTGACTAATTCAAGATTTACTCTAATGATACTGCTTGCAATCCGAGGATATTTTCAGCCCTTGGCCCATTTTCAAGCTAAAATTTGCCAACTCTATCTGCAAATATACAACTGGAGAAGGTGAAATTTAAAAAAAAAAAAAATGCTTGAAAATGAACGGTCTAAGTACAACAGAAACATGGCAGACATTAGAACTCGAGCATTCTATGAACACAGATACATTCACAAATCCGTATAACAAAAGTGACCATTTTTCCTTTACAGAGCCAAGCTGCAGAAAAGAAAAGGAGAATGCTACCTTTTTAGTGGCTTATAAAGGACAACAGTTACATATTTGGACTCAAACCTATGAGTAAGTCCAAGAGCAACAAGAGACTGCGATGCCCATCCTTTCTCTATAAAAAGGTGGTTAAGAACAACATGCTGAGGCTTGGAAGTAGAAGCTTCGTTTGAATTTTCCATATCAAGAACAGTAAGATGTAGCTGTTGTGGAACCGCTAATGGCTCCTTTGCAAAATCTTCCTCAGTTGGAAATGACTGGTTGTAAGTAGAATCTGGAGATGGTGGAGCCTCGAAGCTGGCCACATTATCTAGGTTTTCTGGTACATAACCCTGCATCAAATAACAATTGATAATCCTAAAAAATAATCATATCTATCTTTTATTCCAGGACATTAAGTGACTGACATTCCTCGGCATAAGAACTGTAAAATATTATAAGGATGGTTATCAAGCACATATACAACAAAATGATTATGCATGAAATGTTGAACTAGTAATCCGGCGGTCAAGTGCCATCTCATACTCGTAAAGTAAGAGAAAAAGAAAAGGGAAATGAAAAGGGAGATGGAAAGCATGAAGACATCAGCCAGTGATAACCCTATATAAACATATAAAAGATCATAATACACTTAACCAATCAGCACATATTGTAACAAATGAATAAGAAGGCTAAAACAA